>JALIZH010006284.1:0-236694 GCA_030522465.1 Rhipicephalus appendiculatus | reverse complement strand
CCACCTGTCGTGCCCGCCGCTGCGTAAGAGGATTCCTAGAAGAAAGGACGGGGAAATCGTAGGAGAGGAGAGAAAGAGGGAGGGGACGTACATCCGCTGTGGGGGTGTGGGACGCGGGAGCAGCTCCGTAGAATATAGGATTCCTAGAGGAGAGAGGGGTAGAGGACGCGCATGCGCTGTGGGGATGTGGGACGCCGGAGCCGCTCCGTAGAGTAGAGGATTCCTAGAGGAGAGAGGGGGAGAGGACGTGCATGCGCTGTGGTGGTGTGTGACGCGGGAAGGAGGGACGGACTAAGCCCCCCTCCAAACACATGCAAGCAAGATGAAGGAATGGGGTTAACCTGGGCGACAGACACCACCTGCCTAGCCATTGCTAAGCAGCCTCTCTGTGCTCTCGGCCATGACTCTGGTGACTGTAGTAGTGGTTGACGGCCTTCACAGTGTTCAGGTTCGCATAATGGGTGCTTCCCTACTTCATGAAAGTGGCCGGACGCGGGACGCGTGAGGAACGGACAGAGCCCCGAGCATAAGATGCTTCGCATCTAAAAAAGTGGTGGAAAAAAATTACACCATCTCCCGCTAAAGGGAACCATGTGTAGATGTGAAGCAGCGGGCGCTAACGCTTACACTGGCGGCGGCGTTGACGCTGGCGCTCATCGCAGCGTTTCGCAGGAGAGAAAACTGGGGAGGCGGAAAGCACGGAGTGATGGAGCGGTGTTTCCTACTGGAACATGCCAATCGCTGCTAATGGGCAATGAGAGACAGAAGACTCCGACTGGACACAGAGACCCGCAGTCCGCTTTTAGTTAACGCGCACGCTGCGAATTTTTATTGTTCAACAACGCACAGGAGAAATCTCCCACCGGCACCACCTTGCAGGTCAAGGTCCAGTGCCATATATACGGGGTGGCCAGTGAACGGTTCTGCAGCGCGAGCAGTCGGTTTTTTTCAACCAAGAAACTAGCTAGCAGACGCTGCCTGCGTTGGCGTCGCGAGGCGAGGGAGGGGGGAGCGTAGGAGAGGGAGAGAGAGTGGGGACGCGCATGCGCAGTGGGAGTGTGGACGCCGCGGGCGGGGATGCCTAGAGGAGAGAGGGGGAGCGTAGGAAAGGAGAGAGAGGGGGGGGACGCCCTTGCGCAGTGGGAGTGCGGACGCCGCGGGCAGGGTTGCCTAGAGGAGAGAGGGGGGGAGCGTAGGAGGGGGAGCGTAGGAGGGGGGGAGAGGAGGGGATGCGCATGCGCAGTGAGGGTGTGGTTGCCGCGAGAAGGGATGCCTAGAGGAGAAAGAGAGGGAGAGGAGGTTTTTTATTTTTATTTGTTTAAAGGGTTTGCGGAAGAAGGAAGGAAGGAAAACATTTATTGTGCGAAAAAAGGTTTGTGGTACGGGCCAGCTTAGTCCGCAAGTCCCATCTAGCAGTGCTGGCTGTCCTCAGTCCAGGACGCCACAGGCAATTGCCGCCCCTGCGGGGCCCTGTCGATCAAACTGATCTGATCGTCAAGGCTATCGCTGGCCAGCAACTCCTCCCACCGCTCCACACTCGCTTGTTCAATGACGGGCAGGCCGGGATTGGCCCGGCAGGTCCATGTAATGTGCATTAGTGTGGGTTTCTCAGAGCACCATGGGCAGCGCGCAGAGTATTCTGTGGGGTGCATTTTATTGAGAAAATGCAAGTTTGGGTAAGTTCCGGTCTGGATTAAGCGCCAGCTGACAGCTTCCTCCTTTGTGAGCTTCTTGTGGGGAAGGGAGTAGGTACGCCTGAGTCCTTTGTAATAATTTAGGATGGCCGCATACTCACACGGGACCGGGATAGGCTCCTCGGAGGCAATGTCATGGGCTGCTCGGTCTGCTGTATACCCTCGAGCCACCCTGTCTGCCTCCTGGTTCCCCTCCAGTCCCATGTGACCTGGCGTCCTTATTATCCTGTGCCGGATGATAGGCTTTCGTGTGTCCAGAGTGTCGTTGGGATCTGGTGCGCCAAGGAGAATTCTAATCGCCGCTCGACCAACTCGCCCATTCAAGAAATTAAGCGCAGTAAGGGAGGCCACGCGGCAAACCAACACCACCACCGGATTAAGCTTTGCCATAAGATGCTTCACATCTAAAAAAAGGAAGGAATTGGGAGGGTGGGTCTTGCACTTATAATGACCGAGTGCTGCACTCTCCAAGAGCTCAGCAATACAATGCAGGGGAATGTAAAAGACGGCACACATGAAAGGGTGAATAACACTGTAGGTACGATCACCGTTGCACTGGTTCTTACACGGTTCTTTCTGAAATGGCACCTGTGATATATATATATATATATATATATATATATATATATATATATATGTATATATATATATATATATATATATATAGGGTGTTCTTTTTGCCGTACAGATTTTTCCTTAAAAAGTATAATAATGAGGCACTTGTCGTCTTCGCAGCCAATTTCTAGGCCGAGGCCGACAGATATTGCCACTAATTAGATCACTCAGCCATGAATAATTAGGAAAAATAATTTAAATAATCTTTTTATTATTAATCTTAGGGCGGCGGTTTATGTAGCGAAGTTGTTCTACGTCACAATTTATGGTGAGTCTAATGTTTAAATGCCGAAAATATCGCTGGTAGTTTGAGATATCCATCGTCGAATTTCCAGACCACGACGCCGGAGATACAGAAATTGACGCACCGCGTGTGCCGGAAGTGTAGTCCGTCTGCTGCGTCATGCCGGAATTTCCCTTTGCGTAATCGGAGCGAGACGCGAGACTCATCTGCCTCCATTTCGCATGCGTACGCCTTCTCGCGCTTTGCGCATCGTGCAGACGCCATCCGCGTTCCAGCGCTCATAAGGCTCATTTATCCTCCCGTATGAGCGGGAGACGCGACAGCTGGCACCGTGCCAGGGGGACCGGACACCGGTTACCGCGAGTATGAGACATTAAGGTTTTCGCCTTAAAATTACAAAGAATCAGAAAACCACCGCACATCACGCGCGAAGAACCATCGGTCGGCATGCTCTGCTAGGATGACACATCGTTTCTCCCGTGGCGTGCCATCATTCGAATTCCGTAAAGGGAAGTTCAGGCGTGACACAGCACACCGACCACCCTTCGGGCGCACCCGGTGCGTCAATTTCGGTATCTCCGGCATCGCGGTCTGGAAATTCTACGATGGATCTCTCAAACTATACGCGATATTTTCCATTTTTTAGAAATTAGGTGTGTGTGTGTGTGTGTGTGTGTGTGTGTGTGTGTGTGTGTGTGTGTGTCTGTATGTGTGCGTGAAAGAAACGTAAGAAAAAAACATTTCCTAAGATAATGTACAACTCATCGCTCTGCGAGTGGAAGCCTTAGACATTTCAGCATCAAATAAAGATATTTTCTTCCGTATACTCGTTTTCATTAAAGTTCGCGATCCGCCTACCTCTGAACAACTTGAGCTGCTCCAGGATCACCAGGGTTCTTAAAGCGAAAGCTGCTATGAGATCACAAGGGCCGTTTTTGCACCGTGCTTGTCCACCGCCGCCGCCGCCGCCGGTGTCCGTAACCGCTATCGCTCGAAATAAGAAAAATACTAAATCAAACATGCCTATTGCAGAATGGGAATTGAACCCGAGCCCTCTGTGTGCAAACTGACGTTGCAAATTGACCCTATGCAGGATTTATGTCGGGTAAGGAATCGCGTTAACATGTGTTGTAAAGCGTTTTAGAACAGTAAAGTAACAACGAGGCGTCACACAATGTGAATTGCTTAACCATTGCGTTGTTCAGCGCTCCAACCCATTACAAAAGCCTCAGGCATAATTCTTCATCCTCGTCAGCCACAGCAATAATAATGCGTTAGATGGGTGTAGCGGGTACCGCGATTTTCAGAGGAATGACGAATAATGGCATAGTGGACGCTTCCCCACTACACAAAAAGTTAGGATTATTTATCGCGTAGTGGGTACCATGCAAGTTTGCTAGTAGTAGTTGCGCCAAGCGTGTTTAAAAAAAAGGTCTAGAAAGGCCGCTCTACTAGCTTTCGCTGTGACTATGCTGCATGCTCCGCACAGGCCTGACCGTTCTTTCACTAACTACCTGGGAGTTGGCGCGAAAGGCAAAGGGTGTGGTTCCACGTTTTCTAGACCATTTGCCTAGAGCGCTACAAAATGACAGACGTACAGAGACAGATAGATACCGTAGAGACAGATAGACAACAGCGTACAAATCCCTCCCTCTCTTTCTCTCCCTTTGTCTACGTTTTAGATGCGAAGCATCTTATGCTCGAGGCTCTGTCCCTCCCGCGTCCCCCCGTCCGCCGTCCGCCGTCCGCCGTCCCGCGTCCGGCCACTTTCATGAAGTAGGGAAGCACCCATTATGCGAACCAGAACACTGTAGTAATATGAAGGCCGTCAACCCTAACACAGTCATCAGAGTCATGGCCAAGAACACAGAGAGGCTGCTTAGCAATGCTACGCAGGTGGTGTCTGTCGCCCAGGTTGACCCCATTCCTTGAGTCAAGGCCGAGAGCATAGAGAGGCTGCTTAGCAATGGCTAGGCAGGTGGTGTCTGTCGCCCAGGTTGACCCCATTCCTTAATCTTGCTTGCATGTGTTTAGAGGGGGGCTTAGTCCGTCCCTCCTTCCCGCGTCCCACACCACCACAGCGCATGCGCGTCCCCTCCCCCTTCTCTCTCCTACGCTCACCCCCCTTTCTCTCCTCTAGGAATCCTCTACTCTACGGAGCGGCCCCCCGCGTCCCACACCTCCCACAGCGCATGCACCTCCCCTCTCCTACGCTCACCCCCCTTCCTCTACTCTAGAAATCATCTACTTTAAGGAGCGGCGCCCACAGCGCATGCGCGTCCTCTCCCCCTCTCTCCTCTAAGAATGCTCTACTCCACGGAGCGGCTCCCGCGTCCATCATCCCCACAGGGCATGCAGGTCGCCTCCCCCTCTCTCTCCTCTTCTACGGTCCCCCCCCCCGTCCTTTCCTCTAGGAATCGTCTGCGGAGCGGTGCGCACGACAGGTGCTGTGACAGCTGCATACTCCGCTGGGGGCGCCACGGTAGTTCCGCGGTATGAAAATGACGGAGCGCGCGCGCCTCATTGTCTCTCCTGTGCAGCGCCGCGATGAGCGCCCGGACCACTGCCGTGAAATGAGAGCGGCGACGTTCCTCCCGCTCAAGCTAATTATCTCCCCCGCTGCTTCGCATCCACACATGGTTCCCTTTAGCGGGAGATGGGGAATTTTTTTTTATGCTGGCTGTTTTCTTCCAAAATGAAGATAGATAAATAGATAGATCGATAGACAGATAGATAGATAGACAGATATATAGATGGATGGATGTATAGATAGATAGATAGATAAATAGATAGATAGATAGATAGATAGATAGATAGATAGATAGATAGATAGATAGATAGATAGATAGACAGACAGACAGACAGAGAGACAGGCAGATAGATAGATAGATAGATAGATAGATAGATATATAGATAGATAGATATGCATACAGCGTGTGTAAAAGTGACAGTTCGACAATATAGCGCTTTTCCGGTGGCTTTAACACCGACAGTGATGCGCGAGCATCCATTACAGCAACGTTCATATTCAGCAAACTTGGTGACCCATTGATGGCAATGTGGACAACTGCATGTCTAGTAGAGATAGTTCATCCGCTGTCTCCTTTTGTTCGTGTACAGGCTTGATTACCCATGATATGAAAGTGGGCGCAAGGCACATTGACCTCTTGCCTGTTCTGCCTTTCCTTGTACTTCTGCAGTTTCATAAAAGAACTTGAACCGGAGAGATTGTGCATGCTGCACTAACTAGTGCTCCCGTTTTTTATATATATATGTATAGGCGAAGAAAATAGCACATGAGATTGGAGCTACGTTTTCAAAATTTCTTAAGAGCAATGAATGGATGGATCATGCGACAAAACAAAAAATGTCCACTTGGGTAAGCCTAAATGCTTTTGAAAACGTTTATTTTGTGAAACCACAATGGCTCGCAGTTATTTTGTTCCAGTGTTTCCGTGCGGATTTTTTTTTTGCGGCCCTGCGTTCGCGTCTCTTCAACTGAATTATTGCGGTCTTATTGATTATTTGAGGCTCAGCGTCCACTGTTTCGTAACAAAGTTGTTAGCCGCTTGCAAACGTCTAAGAAAAGCCAAATTTCAAGGAAGCTATCACTCATTCGTCATATAAAGGAGAGCTGCTACTCGAGAAAGGCACTATTTTTTTTGGAAATTTTCATTTTTTTTGCTTGTCTCGTCAATCTGATTTGCTTTACTTTCCTGACTATAAAAACGAATGTTTCAATTAAAATGTAATGAAGTAGAGAATGACGTTTCATGATCGCCACATGGCTGTTGCAAAGAACAAAAATGGCCCCAGGTTGAGATCGCGGGACCTCTTGCTATCGATTGTGACGTCAGTTCAGCAAAGCCATATGCTCAATATATATATATATATATATATATATATATATATATATATATATATATATATATATATATATATATCCGACAGGTCCGGGTAATGTCTGTATTGCAGGAACATGGAGGAAGCACACATAGAAAAGGGAAATGCTCTTTCGAACGTTTCGGCCGTGGCACGGCCTTCGTCAGAGTAAGTCTGACATACTCTGACGAAGGCCGTGCCACGGCCGAAACGTTAGTAAGTGCATTTCCCTTCTCGATGTGTGCTACCTTCAAGTTCATTCAATATATATATATATATATATATATATATATATATATATATATATATATATATATATATATATATATATATATATATATATATATATATATAGGGTGTTTCAGGAAATGAGCCCAATATTTTTTTTTCAATCACGAAAATGCGGTATTTGCTCACTGTCTTCACAATTGCTTTTTATGCTGCGGCAGGCATCTTAACATGGTTGAACACAATATTTGGTATAGTTATTAAGAAACTTCGATGAATTAACTTTTTAATTAGCGGAGTTAGGCAGTTAAGTCTAATGGGAGAATTGAAGTCCTTCGTGCGAGGAACCCATTTCAACTTTGAGATTCCTAAAAAGCGGTCTCTTGAAATAATTGCGAAGTAATAAAATTCTCGCGAATTCAGCGGCGAAATCGAAACCTAAACGCGGAAGAGCACAACTGCCATATTCTTCTGAGACGTCCAGAATGAGTGAACGTCGTTAAATCAACCATCAACCGACTTCGTTGTGTGGGCTGCGCTTGCAGTAGTAGCACGCTTGACGCACATACGTTAACGATCGGGGAAGAACTGCAGCTCTGTAACCGTTGTCTTGAACAGTGACGTCATTCTTGTCGTCTGCTTGTTGCGCTCATCGGTGCTTGGGTTTCGGTTTCGCCGTGTAACTTACCTGAATTTCATTACGCCACAATAATTAACAGAGGCCCCCTTCCGTAAATCTCAAAGCTGCCATGGGTTTTTCCAGTGAAGAATTTTAATTCTCCCATTTGACATAACCGCATAACTTCACCAATTAAAAAGTTAGTTAACCTAATTTTCTTAATTACTGTCCCAAATGACGTCTTTCACCATCGTTAAATGCATGTTCTTACAGAAGAAGGAATTGTGAAAACAGCGAGCAAATGCGCAATTTGCTGATTTTTTTAGCATATTGGAAACATTTCTTGAAACACCCTGTATATATATATATATATATATATATATATATATATATATATATATATATATATAGAGTGGTGACGATGCGCGGCCGCGTAGCTTGGGCCCTCGTGCTCCGAGCACGAGGAAGAGGAGAATGAGGTCAAAAATAGACCAACCGGCCCAGCCAACCTATACTCCATTTCACAGCTACCTTGCAGCACTGCCGAAGCTACGAGGAGTACACAGGCAGTGTCCTTGCGCAGCACATAATATAGTGCCGGGCTTAACTCACATTATCAACGAGGTGCAAGGGCTTTAGTTGTGCTTCTCGCATGACGCGTTACAGCAATACGTAGCACGTTAGGCCCTTAGCGCATGCACTTCGAAATTTCCGAAATAATACAGAGATTACCGGCTGGTAACCGTAATAACCACCGTAACCGCGATGACGTGCAGCAACATGGCAGCCCCCCACACACCCCAGACCACCCGCTTCCATCCGAATTCGTGCTTCTTACTGACTCTCAGCCCGGGCAGCAAGAAAAAAGTGGCATAATCTGCCATCGCTTAGTCTAATCTAACGCTGAGGGCAAAGCATCAGGTATCTTCTTTCGCTATTATTTATATCGCTGGTTTGTTTTGATGCTGGTAGGACTGTCGAGGCGATACGGAGCCGTAAAAGTGGTTTGATGTTAACTGAGCACATGTCGCCACAACATTAGCGTCGGTGATGCGTTGGCGATGCGAAACACCCTGAATGTCTATATTGTTTTCTGTGCCAATAAATTGCTGTTCCACCCAAGAATGGTAAGCGATTGCTGCTGAAAGTGCGTCGACCGTGCTGTCAAAAAAAGAACTCGGTGAAAACGCCAGTACGAACGCTGTTATAAAAAGAACCACGTTCCTCACACGCCCTGCACGAGTGGGTTTCTGGACATAAAGAAACAGCGAGGTCGCGTTCCCGCGGAGGTTTTTGCGTTTTGTAGTAACTGCACGGAGCAAGTACCGACAAGGTAGGCGAGCCGACGCCAAAGAGACGACGAGCAGAGGATGCGACGCGGATAAACACGTTTTGAGGGGGGCTTTCGCCTTTCCTATTGGCAAACAAGCCCTGCAGCTTCCACAGTGCTGCAAGGTACTTCTGAGATGGAGTATAGACGATTTTCCGCAGCTGACCATGGGCGCTGCCATGTTTGATCACATGATCGCAACTGGCCTTCCCCCAATCACTTGCCCCAGCCAGTGCACTGAGCCAGCGGCCGTGGCCGTACCACGCAACACAAGCTGGAAGCCAACATGGCAGCACCCATGCAGACGCGACCGCACGCTTCGATCCGAACTCGCGCTTGCTACTCGCCCACTATCTTCACAGCAATAAATAAATGGTGAAATTAGCTATCGCTTCGTGCCATCTCACGCTGGGGACGAAGCGCCAGGTAGGTTTTGTCTTTATTATTCAGATTAGCTGTGTTTATTCAGCGATGCCTGCTAAGCCTTGTCTCCGAGAATTTGAGAATGAATCTCGGAAACACTGCAAAATACCGACGAATACATTCCTCTCGAAACTTCACGACGTAACTATAAATGAAAATGCCCCCACGTCCCCGAAGGGAATCGTGAGGAAATGCGAATGCATTTCGCGCGTGCTTCACTCCATTTATATATGGTGGTTGTGGTTTGAAGAAGGAAAAGGCGCCTAATTTCTGCAGCCCGGTCGGGAGCACGGCGCAGCGCCTGTTTTTTTTTTTTTTTTTTGCCTTTGTTCTGTTTTTTTCTTTTTTTTTATTTATTTGTTTATTCTTTTTGTTCTTTTTTCCTTTTTTTTCTTTTTTTAATTTTTTTTAATTTTTTTTCATAAATAGCTCCGCCGAGCTCCCGCGATGCGAGCGCCCTCACACACTTGAAATGCATTCGCATTTAAAACTGGAGATACGTAAAGCACGCAGCGATGGAGCGGTGTTTCCTACTGGAACATGCCAATCGCTGCTAATGGGCAATGAGAGACAGAAGACTCCGACTGGACACAGAGACCCGCAGTCGGCTTTTAGTTAACGCGCACGCTCCGAATTTTTATTGTTCAACAACGCACAGGAGAAATCTCCCACCGGCACCACTTTGGAGGTCAAGATCCATTGCCATATATACGGGATGGACAGTGAACGGTTGTGCAGCGCGAGCAGTCGGTTTTTTCAACGAAGAAACTCGCTAGCAGACGCTGCCTGCGTCGGCGTCGCGAGGCGAGAGAGGGGGGGGTAGCGTAGGAGAGGAGAGAGAGGGGGGGACGCGCATGCGCAGTGGGGGTGTGGACGCTGTGGGCAGGGATGCCTAGAGGAGGGAGGGGGGAGCGTATTAGAGGAGAGGGGGACGCGCATGCGCAGTGGGAGCGCGGGGAGGGATGCCTAGAGGAGAGAGAGGGGGGAGCGTAGGAGGGGGAGAGAGGAGGGGAGGCGCATGCGCAGTGAGGGTGTGGTTGCCGCGGGGAGGGATGCCTAGAGGAGAGAGAGGGAGAGAGGAGGTTTTTTATTTATATTTTTTAAAGGGCTTGCGCATGCGCAGTATGGGTGGTCACGCCGCCCACCACCACCACCGGATTAAGCTTCGCCATAAGATGCTTCACATCTAGCACCTGCCGGCGCTTACCTCCTCAACCTATCATCCTCCTCCTCCGCGGACAACGCTGGACAACGCTGGACAACGCCGGACAACGCCGGATGCCTGACATAGCCCGACTATGAAATGCATTCGCATTTAATAAATGCGTAGGTTGCGAACTTACGGGCCACACAGCGCAGGACGACGACGTGATAAGTTCGAGGCGGAAGGAAAAGGTGGCGCCATGTTGAGTTTTCCGGCGCTGCCGCGTTTGCTCGCGTGCGCGCAGACGCTATGGGGACGCCGAGCAGACGACGTGACGCGTATGGAGACATATTGAGCAGCGGTGCCGAAGGCCACGGCATGGAGACGGCCGCGGTAGGGAACGGCCACGGTGCTGTGGTGGCGCCATCTAGTTTTGATTTAACAAACCAGCTGCGGAAAATAGTCTATAGGAGGGAGCGTCACGGGACATTTTTGAAGCCCAGGAATAAAAATTGAAACACGAGCATGCTGGGAAGTCAGCCCCACCACGTGATAGCCCAGCGGTGAGTTTTACGCGTAGCATCTGAGGACATTACCCCATTCATTTTCTTTCAAGGGGGCGTCCATGGCTGCGTCTTATCTTTTTTCTGTTCCTCCGTGGTCGCATCATGGGGCGCAACATGTGTCGTGTTGGCTCCCGTAGCTTGCATTATTTTCTCGAGTGCGTCCGTGGCGCATTGGGCGCTCTTTAGCCTCTGGTCGTTTCTATTTGTCACAATGTTCTCGCGCGAACCCGCCGCGCAGCCCTCGTCGGGAGATGCTGCTGCCAAAACCGAACATTTAATAAAAGACAGAATAGCCAGCTATGCAGAATATACCAAGTATCACCGTGACTTGAGGCGGATTTTTTCCTCCGCCTCACCCAAAATTAGACAGAAAACAGGCGACAGATTGGCGCAAATTACAAACTAATTCTTTTCTCAGTCCTGCTCAGCTACACAGGATGTTTCCAGAGGTTTACCCAGACTCGATATGTAAAGCCTGTAAAATAGAAGCGGCCTCCCTAAGCCGCATGCTATGTGGGTGTCCTAATCAGCAGAAAGACTGTCCAGAAGCTCTCCGGGAGCGATGGCGTACAAGGCTGCTCAGCTCCGATCTACAAGATCAAACGTGGGCTATCCAGCAGGCCAGGGAGGCTAGTGGGAGACAAGGTCTTCCATCCTTAATCTGAGCGGTCTGGCCCGTACCAGTAACTAGCCGGATCTCGCAATAAAGTTATTTCATTCATTAAATCATAAAGCAGGCAAGACGCGCCCTGGTATGCACATACAAGGAGGGGGGTTCCGCTCGAGCGTTCACAGAGAGCAGACATGTTGCTCGTAGCTCTTCCATCCGCGCAAGACGCTATAGCGTCTCATGCAGTAATTCTCGCATCTTGGTCTTTTTCCTGTTTTTGTTCGTCCTTCAACCGGAGTGCTCATCACGGACATTGTTTTTATCACTGTCACCGCTTTCGGGGATCTGCGTCTGGCGACGGCATCTTCTGTCACCGGCGCGTCTCTGTCACAATTTTCACAGCTTCCATGGCAGAGAAGTCTCCACCATATTGGGCGACGCCGGTCGAACGCCCGCGGCGCTCCCTTGTTCGCACATCGTCTCACAGGCGTTCGGAGAGCGTCGCGTGCACCTGAATGTTGTGGAACATCATCGGCAATGCCAACGTGGCGCGGTTGCGCCATGAACAGGAGCAGCGACTCTGCAAAGTCGTCAGCTAACAACCTACAGCGCTTCACCGTCCGGTGCCTGCTGCCACCGCCGCAGCTATCGCAAGGGACCTGGCGTCCTCGGGAGCCCACTGCGTAACCGTCAGCACCGCAGTCTCTTCGGGTACTTCTGCCACACTTCCAAGAGTCCTTCCCGGCGTTTTCGGCACAGTCGGTAAGGCGCGCCCACTGCGGATGGCGTCGCCTCGGCCGCTGTGCCGAAAATAGCGTGCACTGGCGTCCCCGACCCGCAGAACGTGCCGCTGCCGGTGGACTCTGAACTCGGGCCTGATGACATGGGCACTATGTCTACGCGAGTCGGGCAGTGACGATGAGGGTGCCTCACGCAAGATGCAGGCAGTGGCGACCGAACATGTAACGCTTACGACGCCTGCTACACCGTCCAGTGACGCGGTTGCCGATGAGCACTCCGGTACCCACGACGCCGACGCTACCAATGAGACCGACTTTCAGCTCGTGCTCTCAAAGTCGCAGAAGCATCACCAGCTAACCGCGGCATCTCCGCGACCTGATACGAGCGTCAACACTCCTCCTGGTACCACTACTGCGGCGCAACCATCCTTCGCCCGCTATTACCCTGAGTGTGCCACTCAGCCATCTGCGACTCAACCTGCTGTTGTCGGGGTCATTGCTGCTGACACCATACGCCCCTCTGCCGCCTCGCCTCCGGCTTCCAGCACTGTCCTTTACAGACCGGCAAACACCGGTGCTTCCTCTCACCGCACCTCACGCCTTGCTATTGAGCAAGCCCTCTCTGCGGTTCTCGGAGTCTAGGAGGTACGAGTAAACACCAAAAAGAACATCGTGGCAGCGGACGCATCTACAGCAGAATGAATGGATCGCCTCCTGGCCACGTCGGAACTCGCGGGCATACCGGTGACTGCCCGCCCTCCTGCTGATCGCTCTCAAAGCAGCGGTTTCGTGCAGGGCGTCGACGGCGACTTCACCGATCAGGCCCTCTTGGCTTCCCTCACGTCCGAGGTGCCGGTGATCGCCGCTATGCGACAAGGGACATCACTGGTCCTGCGGTTCCCTTCACCCGTGCCTCCTGCCCGTGTGCACCTATTTCGTAAGCCGTTCGAAGTGAGGCCATCCCGGCCTCGCCCACTTCAGTGCCTGAGGTGCGGACGTTTAGAGACGTCACTGTAACATGTCAGAGATCAGAGCGGTGCCTGCGATACGGCGGTCACCATGGGAAGGACGCCAGCTGCACCAGCAAGGCTAAGTGTCCGCACTGTGGCAGGCCCAATTCAGCCGACTCCGCTGAATGCCAGCTGTGGCAAAATATTCCCCATCTCCCGCTAAAGGCAACCATGTGTGGATGCGAAGCAGCGGGGAGATAATTAGCTTGAGCGGGAGGAACGTCGTCGCTCTCATACGCAGCGGTCCGGGCGCTCATCGCGGCGCTGCGCAGGAGAGAGAATGAGGCGCGGGCTCTCCGTCATTTTCATACCGCGGAACTACCGTGGCGCCCCCCAGCAGAGTATGCAGCTGTCACACCACCTGTCGTGCGCGCCGCTCCGTAGAGGATTCCTAGAGGAAAGGACGGGGGGGACAGTAGGAGAGGAGAGAGAGGGGGGGAGGGAACGTGCATGCGCTGTGGGGGTGTGGGACGCGGGAGCCACTCCGTAGAAGAGAGGATTCCTAGAGGAGAGAGGGGGAGAGGACGCGCAGGCACTGTGGGGATGTGGGACGCGGGCGCGACTCCGTAGAGTAGCTGATTCCTACAGTAGAGGAAGGGGGTGAGCGTAGGAGAGGATAGGGGAGAGGACGCGCATGCGCTATGGGGGGTGTGGGACGCGGGGGTCGCTCTGTAGAGTAGAGGACTCCTAGGGGATAGAAAGGGGGGTGAGCGTAGGAGAGAGAGGGGGGAGGGGACGCGCACGCGCTGTGGTGGTATGGGACGTGGGAAGGAGGGACGGACTAAGCCCCCTCCAAACACATGCAAGCAAGATTAAGGAATGGGGTGAACCTGGGCGACAGACACCACCTGCCTAGCCATTGCTCAGCAGCCTCTCTGTGCTCTCGGCCATGACTCAAGGAATGGGGTCAACCTGGGCGACAGACACCACCTGCCTAGCCCTTGCTAGGCAGCCTCTCTGTGCTCTCGGCCATGACTCAGATGACTGTGGTAGGGTTGGCGGCCTTCATATTACTACAGTGTTCTGGTTCGCATAATGGGTGCTTCCCTACTTCATGAAAGTGGCCGGACGCGGGACGTGGGAGGGACGGACATAGCCCCGAGCACAAGATGCTTCGCATCTAAAACAGCAGCGCCTGGCCACCATCAAGGCTTCAGCTCCCACCTACCTGGCTCATCGCGAGGCTCAGGCAGCCCTGCGGTCAAGCCCTAGCAGGACGGGTGGTCTTCAACTCAACCAGGCCACAGGCAAGAGCTACGCTGCGGCGGTGGGAGCTCTATCCAAGGTGGTCGAGACCTCGACGCATCCTCGCCAACCAGGCGCCGAGCAGCGGAGGCCGCCTTCTGGTCCAAGGAATCAGGGCTTTGTCAAGCCTCGCCCACCTACGAAGGCAACCTCCGAGTCTCATCTGGACCATAAGAACACCAACCTGAGGCTCCTTCTGAGGGCGGTTGCGGGCCTGGTGCCTCCTGAGAACCAGCTGCGCTCCATCTGCCTCCAGGCAGGTGGCGTGCCCCCTCCTAACAGCCATCATGGCTGACACTCATGTACAAACAGCTGGCAATCATCGCCCCCACCGCCCGTGTGTGCTCCAGTAGAACGCTAACTCGTTGCGACGGCGGCAGGCAGACCTCTCCTTGCACCTCTTGCGGAGCGAGTATGATGTACTTGCTTTGCAGGAGGTGTACATACCAGCGACCGACCTGCGACTCCCCGGCTACATCGGCTACCAGAGTGCAACGTCCTGTATCCTGGACTCGTGCCAAGCCACGCCGTGCATGGCGAGGGCACATCCCCAGGGACGACCACGTTGTGCAGTGTACGTGCGACGCGAGCTACCGCAAACGCACATTAACGTGGTCGTTGTCACTCGCGGCGCCCTCGAGTGTTCCGCCGTGACGGTGCGGCTCCGTGGTGTGGATACGACAGCGGCCTCTGTGTACGTGCGTCCTGGACAGCGGTGGCCTGCCACCGAGCTGCTAAAGCTGACGGCACGGCTTGGACGAGACTTCCTCTTACGTGGTGACATGAACGCTCATGACACCATATGGGGGGAGTCGCACATGCTCGTCTCGAGGAAGGGATCTGGTGGACGTGATCCACTGGGCTTGCAAGTCCTGAACACCGGTTCCTTCACCTTCGTCCGCAGAACAGCCCGACCCTCTTGCACAGCCATCGACATCAGCCTGGCCAGTGAAGGGGCCTGGTACGACTGGACAACAGAGGCTGACACCTGTGGTTCAGACCACCTTCCAGTTGTCATCACACCAGTGGGATGGAGGATCCCGAGGACCAGGCGATGCAGTACAGTCAATTGGCGAGCTTTCCGGCAACAGCTCCAAGACGTCCGGCAGGACCAGGACTTCCTGGGCCTGGTAGCAGCAGCAGCGCAGGCAGCAACCACACAGTCCAGGGTGCCAGAGAACCATCCTGTGCCAGACCACCGCCACCTGAACTTACGGCTGTCAGGCGCAGGGCTGAGAGAAGGTATTTAAATGGCCAGTGCCCTGAACATCACATACTCTTCAACCGTGTCGATGCAGTTTGTCGGCGACACGCCAACCGTCGCAGACGGCAGAGTTGGCAGGGCATCTGTCACTCTCTCATCTAGGCGAGAGGCGGCTCGAAAGCATAACAGCTGCTGCGGTCCCTAGCCATTGCAACAGCGGCGCGGCAACCCGTCCTTGCGGTGGCCATCCGCTTAGACATCACCGAACAAGAACTGGCAGAACGGCTGGGCGACCGCTTCACGGCACTGTCAGTAGCCCAACCTGCGGCCACTGCCACCACGCCTGATCCAAAGCCCGGAGCCGACGGCGTCACATACCAGATGCTGCGTAACCTGGATGTGGCTGCACGGCGACGCCTCTTGAGACCTTTCAATGACGTCTGGAAAAAAACGACGCGCCATATCCACGAAGTGAATGATCATGAGTGGGCGAAGCTCGATCGTTTTCATCCATGGCAGAAAGAGAATGGAACGCGCTTACACTTCATGGTCATCAACGTCATCGTCATCGTTATCACGTGTAGTGGGTACAATCCAATATACTGGAACGCGCTTATACTTCATCGTTATCACGTGTAGTGGGTACATTCCACTATACTGGAAAGCGCTTATACTTCATCGCTATCACGTGTACATTCCACTATACTGCGTCATCGTCATCGTTATCACGTGGAGTGGGTACATTCCACTATACTGGAAAGCGCTTATACTTCATCGTTATCACGTGTACATTCCACTATACTGCGTCATCGTCATCGTTATCACGTGGAGTAGGTACATTCCACTACACGTGGCTGCCTACCTACCTACTACTACGACTACAGATAATAATAATAATATCTGGCGTTTTACGTCCCAAAACCAGGATATGATTATGAGAGACGTCGTAGTGAAGGGCTCCGGAAATTTTGACCATCTGGTGTTCTTTAACGTGCACTGACATCGCACAGTACACGGGCCTCTACCATTTCGCCTCCATCGAAATGCGACCGCCGCGGCCGGGATCGAACCCGCGACCTTCGGGTCAGCAGTCGAGCACCCTAACCACTGCTCCACCGCGGCGGACTACGACTACAGAGGAGGGACAGACCCACACCCTAAGGAGCTTCGCCCCTAAAACGGCACCCTACCTGAGGCCTGGCTAAACGCTGTGGTGGTGCCCGTCCGGAAACCTGGCTGCCCTGGTGCAACCATCACATCCTACCGGCCCGTCTCTCTCACCTCGGCTGCCTGCAAGCTCATGGAAGCCATAGCCCTGGCACACCTGAGGTGAATTGCCAGGGCAAATGAGTTCCTACCAGAGGAGCAGACGGGCTTCGGGCGCCACCGCTGCAAAGCCGATTCAATTTCGGACAACGTCGTCCACCCTAGAAGAGGCCAGAAACAAGGGGGAGGTGGCCGTCCTTGTTCTGCTGGATATCCAGAGCGGTTTCGAAGGTCTGCCACGTATGGTCATAGAGAGTGCTCTGGATACACTCGGCATCATGGGCTGCCTGCGTACTTCCATCAGCACCTTCCTAACCGGACGGATCCTACGGGTTAGAGTTCGTCACGCCATCAGCGATCCAAGGCCAGGGACAACCGGCGTCCCACAGGGTTCTGCCCTGAGCCCCTTTTACAGCGAAAGCTGTTATGAGATCACAACAAGGGTCGTTCCTGGGCCGTAGTTGTCCGCCGCCGCCGCAGGTATCCGTAACCAATAACCAAGTAAGAACCAGGCATCACACAATGCGAATTGCCTAACGAGTTCAATGCTCCAACCCATTACAAAAGCCTCAGGCAAAATTCTTGATCGTCGTCAGCCACAGCATCAACAAAGTGCACATAATGCGTTACAAGAGTGTAGCGGGTACGGCGCTTCTCTGAAGAATGACGAATAATGGCATAGTAGACGCTTCCCCACTACACAAAAATTATGACGATTTATGGCATAGTGGGTACCATGCAAGTGGGCTTGTAGTAGTTGCCCCAAGAGTGTTTTAAAAAAGGTTCGAAAAAAGGCCATCCCAGCTTTCGCTGTGGCTGTGCTGCGCGTTCCGCGCAGGCCTGGTGGTACTTTAGGGGCGAAGCTCCTTAGGGTGTGGGTCTGTCCTTCCTCTGTAGTCGTAGTAGTAGTAGTAGTAGGTAGCCACGTGTAGTGGTATGTACCCACTCCACGTGATAATAATGAAGTATAAGCGCGTTCCAGTATTGTGGAATGTACCACTACACGTGATAAAGATCACGAAGTGTAGTGGAATGTACCCACTACACGTGATAACGATAAAGTATAAGCGCGTTCCAGTATAGTGGATTGTACCCACTACACGTGATAACGATGACAATGAGGCTGGTGACCATGAAGTATAAGCACGTTCCAGACCACACATTCTCTTTCTGCCATGGATGAAAACGATCGAGGTTCGCCCACTCATCATCATTCACTTCATGGATATGGCGTGATTTTTTAGATGCGAAGCATCTTATTCTCGGGGCTTTGTCCGTCCCCCGTCCCGCGTCCGCCGTCCCGCGTCCCGCGTCCGGCCACGTTCACGAAGTAGGGAAGCACCCATTATGCGAACCAGAACACTGTAGTAATATGAAGGCCGTCAACCACTACTACAGTCATCAGAGTCATGGCCGAGAGCAGAGAAGCTGCTTAGCAATGGCTAGGCAGGTGGTGTCTGTCGCCCAGGTTGACCTGATTCCTTGATCTTGCTTGCATGTGTTTGGAGGGGGGCTTAGTCCTTCCCTCCTTCCCGCGTCTTACACCACCACAGCGCATGCGCGTCCCCTCCCCCTCTCTCTCCTACGCTCACCCCCCTTCTCTTCTCTAGGAATCCTATACTCTACGGAGCGGCCCCCCGCGTACCACACCCCCCACAGCGCATGCGCGTCCCCTCCCCTATCCTCTCCTACGCTCACTCCCCATCGCTCCTCTAGGAATCATCTACTCCACGGAGCGGCGCCCGCGTCCCACAGCGCATGCGCGACCTCTTCCCCTCTCTCCTCTAAAAATCCTCTACTCTATGGAGCGGCTCCGGCGTCCCACAGCGCATGCGCGTCCTCTCTCTCCTCTAGGAA
This sequence comes from Rhipicephalus appendiculatus, assembly GCA_030522465.1. NCBI lineage: Eukaryota > Metazoa > Arthropoda > Arachnida > Ixodida > Ixodidae > Rhipicephalus > Rhipicephalus appendiculatus. Next base: position 218,017 of record JALIZH010006284.1, on the reverse strand, counting down.
TCCTCTACTCTACGGAGCGACTCCCACGTTCCACACCCCCACAGTGCATGCACGTCCCCTCTCTCTCCTCTCCTACGGTCCCCCGTCCTCTCCTCTTGGAATCCTCTACGGAGCGGCGCGCACGACAGGTTGTGTGACAGCTGCATACTCCGCTGGGGGTGCCACAGTAGTTTCGCGGTATGAAAATGACGGAGCGCGCGCGCCTCCTTCTCTCTCCTGTGCAGCGCCGGGATGAGCGCCCGGACCGCTGCCGTGAAATGAGAGCGGCGACGTTCCTCCCGATCAAGCTGATTATCTCCCCGCTGCTTCGCATCCACACATGGTTCCCTTTAGCGGGAGATGGGGAAGTTTTTTTTGTTCAACCTGGTGCTGGCGGGTGACAAGCGCGACCCCACGTAGTGCTCGTTGTACGCAGACGACGTGGCACTGTGGGTTAGGGGACCCAGGCGGAACCTCACGGCGATCAGGCGCTCCCTGCAACGCTCCCTGGATGGAGTGGCCTCCTTCTTCAAGGTGATCGGGCTTTTGGAGTCACACAGGAAGACGGAGGCGCTTCTGGTCCACCCCAGAGCTCCTGCGCGGAGGGCCATCCGAAGGAGGCTTGTGGTGGGAGACCGGCCAATACCGTGGAGCAAGGCAGTGACGTACCTGGGTGTAAGGATTAATCAGCGCCTTGCGTGGATACCCGCCGCTAAACTTGCCACCTTCAAGGCCACCATGGTTCAACATGCTGTGGACAAGCTGCTCTGCAGCGGCCAAGGGTGCACCCCGCGGATGGCCCTTCGGCTCTACGAGGGTGCTGCAACGGCGGTGGAAACCTGTGAACTGCCGCCGGTGTAACTGGCGCCACACCGCAAGGAGCTGTTGGAGCGGCAACATCGCATGGCAGTTCGGCACTTCTTGGGACTCACCCGGCACTCGGCCGTGGCTGCTTCACTGGCGAAAGCCGAGGTGTGGCCCCTGTCGCTCCTTATGCTGCGACAGGCGCTGCATCATGTGGACCGTCTCCACAGGGCCCCGGGAGGCGCTGCCCTACTTCGGAGACTGCGCAGCCGACCAGCTTCGCGGATGGGACAAATCTGCGCCCTCTATGATGAACTGGCGCCCCAGGCTCCTTGCCCTATCCACCCCCCGTCCACCGCACCAGAAGCCTATGATTGTGCAATTGGAGCTGGACAATCTGAACAAAAGGCGGTCTCCGGCGTGCGCGCTCCACAAGTCAGCCGTGGCGAAAATCCACGAAAGTCTGCGGGGCTATCTCCTGATGTTTACAGACGGGTCGGTCCGGGACAGCCCCGCTCGGCCGCGGCTGCCTGTGTGATACCAACGCCTGGGAGCACCATCCAGTGCCTTCTTCCCTTCCGCGCCAGCTCCACTGCAGCTGAACTGGCCGGCCTTCACTTGGCAGCCGACTACCCCGCTGCTACAGCACCCCAGCAGCCCGTGGCGATCCTCTGCGACTCCCGGCCAGCACTGCAAGTGCTGCTGCAACTAGTCCAAGCTGGGCTCATCTAGGCGCTGCTCCACGCCAAGCTAACCGCCATAAGAGCTAGCGGTGTGCGCCTGTCCCTCCACTGGCTTCCCTTCCACCTTGGTATCGCTGGGAACGAGGAAGCCGACGCCACCGCAAAGGCAGCTCACCACTGCGACACCCCGGTCACGAAGGCGGTAGCCCTCTCGGACTACACCCGATAACGCCTACGGCAGCTGCTACTAGCGGCTCACCCTGACAGGCGGGTGGCAAGCGGTAATCCACCGCCACTCCTACCGGAGACTGGCCTGGCCAGACGCGAGCGGTGGCTGCTGCTTCGCCTGCGGACCGGCAGCTCCTGACCTGCTGCGCGCATGTACTCCAAGGGTCGCTGTTCATCCCCTGCGTGCCGCAGATGTGGTGCCGAAGAAACGCTGGAGCACATCATCTGCTCCTGCCCTGCTCTGGCCTGTGAACGATGCGAGATGGTGCGCCGCTACCGCCTGATCGGTCTCCCTGCGACAACTGGGGAGGACTTCCTCTTTCCCGCACGGTCCAGGATACCAGCCCTGCGAGTGTTTCTCAAGTTTGCGGTTCCTGCGGAACTCGACGCCCTATAGACGAACATCTTGGCTTCGTCCTCCCTGCCTGTAGTGACAACACAGTCTCTTGTCTTCTACTCACCCCTTCTCGCTATCTTCTCTCTTTCTTTCTATCATCTTTACTTCCCCTTCCCCATCCCTAAAGGCGCTGAGCCGTGCCCCCCACGACGGGAGGCAGAAAATAGCTTCCTTTTATTTTCTTCTTCTTTCTCGAATCTCTCTCTCGCTATACCAGAAGGTGCGGCGCGTTGAGATGCAACAGCTTCGGGCGTGTTTTACCGAAGAAGTTAATGTTTCACAGGTGGGTACGAGGCACGTGGACTAAATTAGCATCACTAAAAAGCGCAAGTGTCCTTTTTTAAAACACTTGCATTTTGAAACGTTGTTGCACAATTTTGCACGTTCCGAGACATTACACAAATCTCAAAAGCAAGAGCCGGTATTTCCACGCACTGTGGGAATCGATGTAATGCGAAGCAGCCAGGAAGGAGCAAATCATGCTCAACATAATTTGCATGGCATGTGTTACATGTTAGGACCTGTCATTTCTGTTCCTCATACAGTCGCGTCGCGATATACCAATTTTGGTGTATGTCAAGCTAGCGAACTGGACGCAAGCGCACCATGAGCGTGGCATGTAAATGGCAATGTAGAGGACATGCATGTCAAGATTTGCATGTTACCACCTGCCACTTATGTTCGTTATACAGTCATGTCACTAAATACCAAATTTGGTGTATATCAAGCTAACCAAACGGCCGCGAGCGCGCCATGAGCGTGGCACGTAAGTCATGTCGCACATGACAAGTCCTGATTTCCATATTACCACTTGTAATTTATGTTCGTCATAGAGTCATGTCACTCAATACCAAATTTGGTGTATCTCAAGCTAACGAAACGGCCGCGAGCGCGCCATGAGCGTGGCATGTAAATCATACTTTTCATGACAAGTTATTAATGATTTTCATGATATCACCAGCCATTTGTGTTCGTCACACGGTCATGCTATGCGATACCAAATTCGGTACAAATCCCATTAACGATACGGCCAGGAGAGCACAAAGTTGTAGGCGGCTAGATAGATAGATAGATAGATAGATAGATAGATAGATAGATAGATAGATAGATAGATAGATAGATAGATAGATAGATAGATAGATAGATAGATAGATAGATAGATAGATAGATAGATAGATAGATAGATAGATAGATAGATAGATAGATAGATACGCTCAAACTCGCCGAAGTTCGCTAAGAAATGCTTCGCATTTAATAGCAACTGCCTTCCTTCACAAACCTACTGTAAAATACGCACATGTCTTCACGGGTATCGAAAGCAGTTATCTTCTTCCTGTAAGCACTGCAAGACATCGTTTTGAAGTATTGCCAGGTTGTATCGGAAAACTGCTGCACCCTGATACTCATGCATGCAGAACGTGTCATCGCGGCGTCAACATCACTTGCTGGGCATTATAAGAGCATTTTCCCCTTGAAGAAACACCTACAGACACCAATTGCTTTGAAAATGCTACAGTGCCAGTGCACTACCTGCCGTACATCCGTTAAATATCCCATCAGCAACTCAATAGAATGGGAGGCTTCTAGTCCAAAACAGGCGGCTGAATTTTTAAAAAAAGTTGTATAACCCTCGCAAATATGACTATACGACGCATTCATGAAGGAAACAAGCAAGTTTCACACCACTGGGAGAAAAAAAGCTATTTTTTACGTGCGTTGAGCCCGCGCGCGCTTGTGAAGTATTTCACACCCGCTTTTAAAATTGACGACATGAAAGTCGCTTCAAATCGGCAGGATCAATAATTACGACGCGCTGCGTCTAGAGAACGAGTGACCGAAATCAATGCACAATGACCTCCACGCACCATAATCACCGCGACAGACGGCCGACACTTCTCAGGGTGGTTCTAACCCAGTGTCAACTAAAACCCACCGAGAAATCCAAACAGGACTCACGGGGCACACTTCCCAGCAGGCAAGGTGCTGTAGACCAAGAGGGAATGGAGAAACGAGGAGGGAGCGGCTTCAGAGGAAATTGGCTTGTGAACGCTAAGCGAGCTCGCACCTAAGTTTTTTATATCCTCCATGAGCCAACGGATCTTGCGTCTGTTTCTTCTCGGCGGCTCAAGCTCTCTTCATGAACTTCATCGACGCCGCAATTCCACTTCCCGACACGACATCACACAGGCTCCACTTGCCTGGGAAAAACGTAGGTTGGTCTGATTGAATATCAGCAACCAGGACACATCACAGCAGGCTCCAGGCAACTGCGTTAGTCAATTTGCTAACCGAACATAGCTATTTACTCTTGCTGTAAACATATGGCATGATGGTGAACGGCATCAGTTTAAAGGTTCTACGGTACACAGGGGCAACATGTCATACGTCCACCGGTCGCTCGTTAAGCCCGAGCACTTTACAGGATTGTGTGTATGGGTACGTCAGGCACTAGAATCCGACATGAATTGAAATCCAGTAACCAGTGTCGAAATTGCAGGCGTCTTCAGCTAATTTGTAACTGATGCTGCTGTTTCCGACAAGCTCCTTCGGAAAATGTCTTGCATTTTTTTTTCTGACAGGTCATAGAGGGACTTGCAAAATGCAAGAATGAAACTTCATGCAAATCCGGTAATGGTTGTCACGAGGTCCCACACAAGAACGCCAACTGCCATCGCTATTTACACCGCCGAAATTCCACAGCGAAGGGAGCTGTCAGAAGCTGCCGCACAAGCGAAACTGTCCCTGTCATGCCAGCCGTTGGTAACAGCACTCCCATCGATAACACACTGAGAGTTGAAACGGTAAGCCCAGTCAGGGAATATTTTAAACTTCTGGCGAAGGTAGGCAAAAGCGCTCTAAAAATGGAGCAGCCGAACGACTACTCACTGCAAACGTGCTCGGAAACATTGAAACGCGAGAAAGGCCGATGTCTTGAGCAGCTTGTGGTTCCGAAAAAAGTATAGAGTTGCAGTTTTGGATTTGGTTCAGAACGATAGCTGGACTGGTCATTTAGCTATGAACTAGACCAAGAGCGGATTATTGAACTACTACTACTGGCCGAATGAAAGAAGTGGGAATTTATGGGTCCGTTTTTTCTTTGTTAGACACAATAATAATGAGAACCAACAGCCAACTGGCCGATGGGCTGCAAAGAATCTGAGAACTGGGTGCACTCCTGCAGTGTTTGCCAAAGTACGAGGCAGTCAAACGAAACACTCAAAGCACCTTTGGTCAAAGCGCCTTTGATTGGCGAACTCTTTCACAGACTAGTAGTTGACACTGTAGGCCCTTTACCACTAACAGCGGGGGGCAAGAAACACCTGCTAACACTTATTTGCTCTGCCATGAATTTCCCAAAATCATTAATGTTACCCGAATTAAGCTACACGGCAGATGTTAATGCGCTACTCAGCGTCTTTGCTAGAATTGGATTCCCCAGTGAAATCCACTGCGACCAAGGTTCTGAGCTCTCAAGCGCTCTTACCATGACATTCTTGAAGAAATGTGGCATATGCATTCATCACAGCTTCGTGTACCATCCACAAAGTAATTCACTCAAAAAACTTCACTCGGGAAGAAAGCACATTCTGCGCGCGTTTCTCTTCGAGAAGGGCGCTGACTGGGACGAAGCTGTTCCCGAAATGTTCTTTACTCTGCACTCCGTCACTCAAAAAGTGACTGGATTCACGCTGGCGAAACTTTTTTACGGTCGAGCGCTTCGCCCCCCGCTCACATTGCTAAAAGAAAAGTGGGAAGACAAGTTTGCAGACAAATCGGTTGTCCAGTACGTGCAATCCTTGTTGAAGCGCCCGCGTGAATCGCAAGAATGGTGTAGATAAACATGGCATAAGCGCAGGAGCGTGCAAATGTGTACTGCGACAGATCTGCACGTACACGAACATTCAAAGAAGGCGACTAAGTGCTGATTCTGAAGTCGTCAAAGGCAAACAAACTGGAAGTACCATCGGTTGGGCAGCTCACAGCTAAAAATGAGCTCTCAGAGACCAATTGCGTGGTGACGACACCCGGTAAACGCAACAATGTGAAAATCTACCAATGCAACCAATGAAGCCGTTTATTGAACGCACGGAGACGGTGAGCATTGTCATGAACGAACCAGAGGAAATTAACGTTTAAGTTTCTCAAGTGCCGATCGAGTGCTCTACCCCTTCAACAGAAGATACTCGAATTTGTCGCTAACAGGCTTCTCTAAGAAAAAAAAACAAAGTTGGATATGCTTGTACACAATGTCAGTGACTTGTTTAGGGCGTATTTCAGTAGGACAAAGCTTGTGGAACACGACATTCAGTTGGCATCCGAGCAACCCTTCCGAAGCAGGATGCATTGGTTTTCGCCCCGTCACGAGAAGCAGTTCAACCGCTGCGTTCAAAGCATGTTGACACTGGGTCTAATCGTCTCAGAGGATAGCGAAAACGTTTGAAAATTTAGCAATCGTAGAAAAATGAAGAATAGATCACTAAGCATTGACTGGAAAGAATCATTTCGGGTGTTTCCGAGGTTGTTATTTAGGTGTGGAGTTAAAGTTTCAGTTTTGATGCTTTATGGCTTGCTACAAAGGCTAAGTTGACGCAATACGGAAAAGGATTAAACAACGTTACCAGCGAGCTATAAAGATTCATTGCTACCTAAAAAACATAAGTGATGCGTACGAGTGCTCTTGTAATAGATAAGCATAAATGGTGACAAACAGTTCGGCAAGTTGATGAACTTGACTATTTTCGATGAATCATGAAGTGCTTTTAATTTTAAAATCAAAGTCCGAGTCTAAATTACTGTTCTAGGGGTAACCAGGGAAAAGGCTGAACGAGCCCCAAAAGGAGTGACAAGTAGAAAAAGTGTCCGGTGCATATGGCCCAATAGCCAACGTGACCAAAATTTATATTTCATTTGTAACACCCTTGCGACACACTATACACAATGACTTAAACGTCAAATATACGAGACCATTTCAAATGCGCTAATATGTCCTGACGCATGCATTAACACCATATAATGTTTAAAGAATAATAGGCGAAACAGCTTATTCACAATATTCTACAGAACATTAACGGAATGAATTTAGAAGAGAATAATGTACAGACTTGGCAATAATCAACATAGAAAGGAAGCTGGCTTCAAAGAAGCATAATCTTCTATGGATCACCGCTATATACTCAATCAGATAAATGAAAAATCTGCAGTGTACAACACGTACTTGCGCATGGCTGTCACACACCACGAAAGAAAATCAACACAAAAGATATGCCAGTTGTTTTAGAGGTATAAAGCCGTGGAGGAGTACATGATATCTATGTGAACACCTTAGCCCATATATGCAAAGAATGCACACCTACGCTGTTCGTCCTCAATAAAAGTAGCGTAATGCCGACAATGCAATCTCAAATACCCGCTTAAATGCATTGAAATGACTGGACTGCAAGTAAACTGGAATAAAGGTTTAAGGAATACCGAACTTCCGCTTTGCTGGCGACATCACATCATCCATTTCAGTAAAGATGGTGACGAACCGCAAAAAAAATTATTTGAAGACCTAAAATGAATGAAAGTGTTGAAGTGGGCTTCATCATAATCATTCAGAAGATAATATGATGTTACGAGGCCGAACAAAAGAAAGCGTTGGCGATTCGCAATTGAATAGTTTATATCCTATGTATACATATATACTCAGTAAAAAACTACAAAGTCGCCTAGAATCGAAAATGTATTTTACACAAGAATAGGCATAGCTTGCAGCGCTTAGTTCAGACATCCCCAAATCATAGCAGGCAACGTTTTTTTCTAAAGCTGAACGTACAACCATTATATATCGGCAATGCATACTAAGTTATGGTGTAGAGACTCGAAGACTAGGAATGACCGAAATCAAGTTGGCATTCACGCAGAATGCCATGAACAGAAAAAACGCTTTGTGTAACATTAATCGATACAAAAACAGCTAATAGCGTAGCAGAGACTGCAGGACATAACAGAAAAGGTTGTAAATTATAAATTATAAATTAATATAAAAAGCAAGAAAAACAAGCTACAGCGGACGTTCTGAAAAAAAAGTGGCCCATGGCACGTCACGAAATGTGAAGGGCGGGGCAGTTAACGATGGTGCGGAATGAACTGCATGAGAAGGAAACCGCAGCCGAACACTTCGAAGATTTTGGCGTAGCGATAAAAGAAAAGAATCTGCGAGCATGAACTCACATGCGCTGGCCCAGAACAGTAGAAATTGGAGATTATTAAAGGGACCACTATTTTACAGTGGACATAATATAACTGACGATGATGACGAAGTGCAATCAACAGGCAAAATGTTGGAATTTGCTATATCTTTACTTCAATAACACAAACGCACTTTCATTGTTGTGCTTAAGGGTCTCGTGAAACGGGGTGTAAAACAACAAATATTAATCTCCCGCACATGTGTATTAAAAAATCCTACTTATCTCTGCAGGTGCACGAAATAGAGTATCATATCGGTGCCGCTGAAGATTTCTTTTCAGAGCAAAAGATTCAAGACGCCTACAATCTTGTAAGTAACGTTTTTCTTTTCTTGGAAGTTTATTGTGGCCTTACGTTAAGTACGCACTTGGGACATGTCACCGCTCAAAATTTACCGGGAAATGCTAATTGGACGCGCATGTTTATGTAAAGCGTGTCGCTGTAAGGAAATTCATAGATATCATATGCTTCGTGCTGATCAAGTCTTTTGCATGAAAATATTACAAATCTTATACAGAAAAAAAATTGTGTGAGGACAATGAAGGAACTAGACAACACACTTATCCTATCCGCCAAAGCTTACGCCGTCCACAACGAACACGAAGATATTATGATAAACTAACTTTTCCTTGTAATACAACTTGCATATTAAACAAAACAGAACATAAGCCTAATTTCGATTTTACAGAAAAATCATTCCAAGTAGAAGTTAAAGAAGTGCTAATGCAGGAAAACATATGGTTTGATGGATCATATAAATACTGATGTAAGCAACGGTAGTAGTCCGGCGATGAAATTTTGCACTGCATGTACTCTATTAACCATAAAAATGTTACGTATCGCATGTCTGTAATGTTTTCTAGTCAAATTTTCTCCTGAGTGATTGTTATTTTAAGTATTTCAGGTACAAGATTTGTGTAGTCGAAGTCAGATTCAAAGTAAATGAAATTTTTATGTGAGCTTTTTTTTCTCTATTGCTTCTTGAGTTCATTATGAACTGGATGTCGCGAAAGCTGTTCTTTTTTGTGCTGTACGAAATGTGTACAAGGGTGTTGGGTCCTCTGTCAGGCTATATGGCTTTAGCCCCAACATCCTTTTGTTTCTTGTACAACAAAAGAGAAAAACAATTTTTGAAATTGAATTGAAATTTGCGATCGCCGAACTAACTCTTAATTAGGCACTGCCTTATAAATCAATCCATGACTGAACGTCTTCATATAAACATACAGACCGTTCCACCGTACTGAGAGAAATGTATGTCGAGATTGCGTCGTGCGTGCCTTATTGAAAAGAAAACAGAATGACTTTCAACATTGAAGCAGCGGACGGACATGTCACCAAGACTCCATTAAAACATCAATAAGAGTGCCCGATGCTGCAGTTGCTACAACAATATTTTCTGTGCTTCTTCGACACTCTAAAAACTGTCTGAGTCCCTTTGCAGAATTTTTCTTACGAGAAGTCCAATACATACTTAGTTTTACGCGCAAAGACTTTTCGAACTCTTGCTGTAGATATAAATTTTTGACTTTTCTATTGTATTGTTTCAGTACTATTGAATCATTTTGTGTTATGAAATAAATGAGCTCTAAAGCTTTATTGGGACTGCTTTTGTTACGATTACAGGTGGTGCCTCCCGATCCCAAATCTCTCTATAATTATTTTCATATCCTAAGAGAAAGTAACTTCTGGCAAACCCTTAGGCTCTTTAAGCAGAACTACAGCAAGAAGAACATGTAAGTCAGTGTTCCTGGACATCATTTACACAGCACTACAGACAACTTTGTTGTCGTTCAGTACTTTGTGGTGTACACAATACCAGAACAAGTATGATCCTTACAGTGTTTTATGTACATAATCGTAGTGGTAAACCTGTAAACATCATCTTCTGTTGAAACGTAGGCGCCTGAGCGATTTTATTGAAAAAATTACAGAATCATCCGCATCAAGCCAGATGTCTCCATCCAAAATATATGTCTCGAAAAACAAAATGTCCGCATCGCAAACCGCAAGTTACGTTTTTCGGCATGCGCATAACTGCGACTCGTAAAGTGTTGTCAAAAAAATTTCTCCGTCCTGAATTCGGTTAAGAAAACTCTGCCCCGGTGAGCAATCATTGGCTATCGTCTATGGGTTAATATCCCGACGGAAGCAAATAATAAATATTATGTGCAATAGGCTTTATCAACTTCGGTGCTTTTTTCTACTTTTTTACTGATTTAAATAGACATAGCATGCGGTATAATTTTGTAAACAAGTATTATTTAGTGAAAAAAAAAGATTTTTAAATTCGAAGTGTTTTTAAAGAATCAATGGCACCTTAACCGTTCATTTCTCCCTGCATATGTACTTAACTACCTACCTACTGTAGCACGGCTGAAAAATCACCACTTGATGGGGGCGAAAATGCTTGAGGCCCGTGTACATAGATTTAGGTGCACGTTAAATAACCCCAGGGGGGTCGAAATTTCCGGAGCCCTCCACTACGGCGTCTCTCATAATCATATGGTGGTTTTGGGACTTTAAACTCAAGATATTATTATTATTAAAAATCACCACTTCACTGTTTATGTCATTACTGTGCATGCTTACTAGCAGTTGTATATATAATTGCTCTTGCTCCTGCAATAAAATTGTGCCTCACCTGGCCCCTACTAGAACACGTGGTGGCAGCGAATCCCTGTCGCTATGTCGGGCCCGTCAACACTGCTTCCCCCACCAAGACCACTAGAAGCGTCAGCAGACGCATGGCTTGCTTGGAAGACATGGAAAAGTGAGTTCACTTTGTTCGCCATCGCTACCCAGTTGAGTAAGCAGTCTAAATAAGTACATGCAGCTACGTTACTCGTAACAGTCAGCGAAGAAGGCAGGAAAGCTTACAGCACCTTCAAATTCGAGGAGGAAGCAGAAAGGAACACCGTCGACATATTGCTCAACAATATTGAGGACTTCTACAAGCCACTGACAAACCTGACTTTTAAGGAATTTTGTTTCGGATCATGAAATCAGAAGCCAGGGGAGTCTTCTAATGGTTGGCTAACAGATCTCAGGCTTCTAGCAAAGAACTGCGAGTTAGAGGACCTAGAAGACCGCTTGCTTCGCAGACGGATTATTCTGGGATTACGAGACAAAATGTTGCAAGAGAAGCTTGTTGCCGAGGACCCGTCGTACAGCAGGACCATTGATATATGTCGTGCCCAAGAACTGAGAAAGGAGCAGTTCAAAAAAATGAGTGAAGGCACAGAATTAGCGTGCCAGGCAGTAATTCAGGCAGTCATCACTCATGCGCAACACTGTAGCCATTGCGGTTATAGAGAGCAAGGTGTCGCAAGGTGCCCGGCTCTACGCAAAACATTTAAAAAGTGCGGAGAACGTAATCACTGTCCTATTTCTCGCTCTTTCTACCTTTCTCTATCATTCTATCCTTTTTCTCTATTTTTTTTTATTCTCTATCTCTCTCCCCTTCTTTCTCTCTTTCGTTTTTTCTGTTTCTTTCGCTTTCTTTCTATGCCTTGCTTTGTTCTCTTCCTTCCTTCTCAACCTCACATCTGTCCTCACCATCACTTCCCTTTCCCACCTCCTTGCTGTACTGTGCTATACAATGATATGCTATGCTCTGCTAGCGTTCCTCAGAAGTCGAATTGTTAAGACGCTCGCCTACGGATAGCGGGTGCGCGGGTCAAATCCCGTCGGGCGGAGAATTTTACCGAGGGGAATTTCCGTCTTTCTCTAACCTATTTTTCTTGCTTTCATTAACTCTGTCTTCCTTTGTTTCTCTATCTCTCTCCCTGTACTCGTTGTGTCGCACATCAGAGTTATGGCATCCTGCGCCGGAGAAATGCGCTGTTCTGGGTATGAAGCATAAGATGATGAAGAAAAGGACGATGAGAGCGCGTATCGGTTCTTGATCATCATAGTTCGCTATTTCCGACAAGCAGATTAGACCCAGCTTAAGCAACTGCGCTGTTAAAAGTGCAACAAAGTGTCCTGGTAGGAATATACGATCTCTGAAACGCGATTAACGAAGTGTTCGCAGGCGCTTTTTAGGGTGAACTGATGGGGTGTGGAAATAATGGAGAATACCCTAATAACTCGAGATTTTCTGATGGCATTGCCTGGTTGAGTCACCCAGGGGTTGATGTCCATAGAATAGCTTTAGAATAGGATAGGCAAAGCTGAACTATGAGCCTGAAACATAATCTGCAGGAGAGTAACGTTAAACAGTTTCGGAAGAGAACAGTTTCGGGTAGGTAGTGAGACAATGGACGTGGTGAAGTTGTACGCCGAATTATAGCAGATAGCAACCGCATATCTCTAATATTATTAAAGTGAAGTATAAAAAAATAAACGTGGGGGGCGTATTTGGCTGGTATTCTGGCCGTTTACCTGTATCCCTCAAGAGATATGTAGCAGCAGCATGGATACTTACGAAGAATGTTGGACTTAAATTGTGAAAGTCGGAGAGAGCCACGGAAGGAAATGTGATAGGTGTGAATTAAGGGACATGAGAGCAGTGTGGGTCAGGGAACAAAAGTGATTTAGGAATATCTCAGTCGAAGTTGAAAAGAAGGAATGTATGGGTATGTAGCGCGAAAGCATATAACGGCTGGTCATAATGAGCGAAAGAATAAATTACAAAGAGCGTAAGCCCCCAGACGGAGGTAGAAAGCTAGGTGGGCCGGAGGACGACGACGTAGTGCCTGCCTGGCGGTACGCTGTTCGAGTATCTCTTGCCTTTTTTGCGCAATCGCATGTGCGCCTCGTGAAGTCCACTGCTGCGTTCATCGGTGATGAACATGGACCAGTTCGGATATCTGCCAGGTCGTGCGGCGTCCGTGGCGGCCGCGTCCAGGTAGAGGACGAGCCCTTACTGCGACAGCAAGGACACTGATGTCTGCTCACTGACAGGTGAGGGGCCATCTAACGACGACTTCGAACTTGTCACGAGCCGAAAGGCGAAGAGACTTAACACCAGGGCCTCTTTATCGCCGAACACTTTCAATGAAGCAACGCTGCGAAGGCCCGAGGCCAACACCATCATTTTTCTTCTTGCTGACCCCAACGTGAACATGAAGTGCCTCAACAGGCAATCAGTTTCGGCGCTGCTCGAGGGACTGGTGCCAGATGCAATCATCGACATCAGAGTGAACCCGCGTAAGAATGTCATGGCAGTTGATGTTTCGCATACTACCGCACTGAACATACTGCGCAACGTCGCAGAGCTGGATGGACTCAACGTCCGCTCCTACATCCCGGTGGTTAATGTCGTCACCGGAGTCATCTACGACGTTGACGCTGCAATTTCCAGCTCCGACTTGAGTGGTCTGGTCAATCCAGCTAATGAAGCTAGCGTCATCGCCAAGGTTGCTCGTTTGGGTACCTCACGCTGCGTGAAAATAGATTTTAGAGACAACTATCTACCTTCGTACGTAAAGGTGGGCCACTTCCGACACCCTGTAAGACCGTTTGTGCCAAAGCCACTGCAATGTCACAAGTGCATGAAGCTCGGTCACATGATAAGCGTATGCCAGTCACGCCAGCATGTTCTCGCTGCGCTCAAACGCACTCCGCAGACAGTTGCAAGGCCAATGTTATGAAGTGTTCAAATTCTAATGGGCCCCACGATGCTTCCTCAAGAGCTTGCCCAAAAATGAAAAGAGAGATAGCTGTATTGAGACAAATGGCGAGAGACCATACGTCGCATTGCGTGGCCGCCGCAACCGTCAGAAAGCGGCGCCATCGGCGCCGAAGTACGTCTGTGAAATGCAATGCCTCTACATCTGCAGCACCGATTCGACGCCCTGCTTCACCACCTCCTTCGCCACCCGGACTCTACACGGCTGGCATGAAACATAATGGAATGAAAGGCATGATTGCTGTGGATTCCACTTGGCCTATATTGCCGAAGCCGCAGCCACACGGATCAGCGACGGCCCGTGCAAACCAGAACACTATGGAAGGCACGGACACAACTGACACAGCTTGGCCTCCGTTGCCGAAGTCGCAGCGACGTGCGGATTCACAGTGCACCTCGGCAAGACTGAACCCTGAATCTCCGACTGACAAGTTGCCAGAAGTTCATCACCGACTGACAATTTGCCAGAATCCTGATAGTTATTCAATCACTGTTAAACACACTTCGAGTGTTCGTCGGCAGGCTAAAGTCACCGCACGCTGAGTCCGTACGACATGTACTGGATATTCTATGTCCAGTGCTTGCAAACCTTCAGTAGGCAGCATGTCCCGACGATCTACAGTGAAACGTAATACGCCTGAAGTCCTGCGTTCACTACTGTCGAACGCAGCAGTCTAGTTTAAGCTCACGTGTTTTTTTTATGTTCCTTTCTTTCTATCTCTCTACCTTTCATCCCCTAATCACCTTCCCCCAGTGTAGGATAGCAAACCGGACGCCCGTCTGGCTGACCTTCCTTTCACTTTCGCTTTATTTCCTTAAAGGCCCCATGTGGGGGCATTACATAAGGGGTGGGTGTACAATGAAGATACATGACACTTGACCATTCAGGATGAGGAATCAGCTCTTATAGCTTCAGTGAAAGCTTCAGGGTTGGTGATGGCAACGATGACGCAGGGAAGGCCGTTCCAGTCTACAATGGTGTGTGGGAAAAAGAAGACGAGAAGGTGAGATTGCGGGTTTGGGGGGTGAGCGACACTTAAGGAATGGCTTGTACGAAGAGATATACGAGCTGGAAGTGAGAAGTAAGGTGTCTTATTGAGTGAACTGTGGTACATTTTGTGTGGTAGAGATAGGCTGGCAATGTGACGGCGACGGGAAAGGGTGGGCAGACCTGTTTCCGCCTTTAATGAGGATACACTTAGGTTGTATGAATATGATGCCTGCCTTTCCTTCCTCTTCCTCCTCCTCCTAGGTGGGCCGATAAAGCTTTTGAGGATAACATGACGGCAGCAAGCAGAGGGCCGGGTTAATTCAATAATCATGGGAGACGCCTTTCCATGCCGCGGGCGTAGCCCCGCTTATGACGATGTTATTCACAAAAATTTTACACTGACAGACAATTGAACTAAAAGTAATATCCGATGTACACCGGAGAAATTCCCATTGGTGGGTGTTTTTGTTGACGTCTATTTTGTGGGGGGCGGAAAGATGTACAGGTAGGAGTGTTCGGTAGAAGAAGCGAAAACCTCCTACCTGCTTGTTTTCATTTTAATTAATCTAGTACATCCCTCTGAGCTTTTGTCATTGTGAGATTGTGTTTCCAGTGAAAACGAAACACATTTTCCTGGACGGAAAAATAGACATCAGTACATTTTAACTTAGACAACAATATTTCATCGCAATCTATGCTTGCGGAAGACAGATTGCTGTTCTGACATATGCGCCGACATTCATTTTTCCGGCTGTTAGATTTCACATACGCGTCGCAAGAATATTATATATGCACATGGCTCAGCATTTCGTTGAATGAATTGGCTTTTACCTCTTTAAATATATTGCCCCAAATGGTTGCCCCAAATCTCACATCCTGTCCGTGTTCCATTATTGGAATCTCCTCAAGCATCTCCTCGACGACACCAATACCAAGTGCAATCAGAGGCATCGCCTGAGACGGATCCTGCACTTGGCTCTGAAGGAATCCTCAGAAGAAGCCATCACAGATAACCTCGTTCACAAGTATCTTCCTACGGGACCTGTAGCGACACACCCGGATTATAAAGGCTCTCTCAATCCGAAGCTTGACTCCGAATTCAGCACGGAAGAAATCAAAACGGCACTGCAGTACCTTAATGGTAGATCCGCCCCAGGTCCTGACGGCATTACAAACTCCTGCGTAATCTTGATGACCCCTCCATTGAATACCTCACTAATATAAGCAATGAAAGCTGGAATAATGGGACTATGCCTGCTACATGGAAGCAATCGCACACCATATTAATTCCGAAACCCGACAAAACACCTAGTATAGACAACCTACGCCCTATCTCGCTAACATCGGGCATGGGCAAAGCTATGGAGCATGCAGTACTCCACAGAATTACTCGGCACCTCGAGGACAACGGAATTTATCCACACCGTATGATCGGCTTTAGAGCGAATCTCTCTACGCAAGACGCCATGATTCTAATCAAACAGCAAATCTTGGACAATGACACCCGTGGTATCAAAGCCATTCTCGGCCTTGATTTGGAGAAAGCCTTTGATAAAATTTCGCATTCGTTGATACTTGACACAATATCCACCTTTAACCTGGGCACCAACTTCTATAACTACGTTCGATGCTTCTTATCCAACAGAACGGCCATTCTCAAAGCAGGGTACCTTTCTTCCGAGAAGGTAGAACTAGGTGCATGCGGCACCCCCCAAGGTGCAGTCATTTCGCCATCCCTGTTCAACATGGCTATGATTGGTCTGGCCAGAGAGCTGGAGAAAATAGACGGCATTGAGCACACCATATACGCAGATGACATCACCATCTGGGCGACGAGCGGTTGCGAGGGGGACATAGAACAGGTGTTTCAACTTGCAGTAGATACCATCGAGTTCTACCTCCTTCCCACCGGGCTGAGGTGCTCGCCAGCGAAGTCTGAATTGCTCCTTTACCGCCCCGTCAGGCGGGGTCAAAAGCCCAGTGATTGGCAGGAATCCCGTCAGAGCATTACCCTTCATACGAGCTGTGGTACAGAAATACCCAAGGTCAAGCATATACGCGTCCTGGGTATGATCATTGAAGAAAATGGCACCAATAGTGTTACTGTCAACAAGCTCGTAAGCAAAACCAACAACGCTATACGCTTGCTCAAGCGAGTTGCCAACAAACACAGTGGAGTAAAGGAAGACAATCTCATCCATCTGGTACACTCATTCGTCCTCTGCCATTTCTCGTACATTCCTGCTATGCACAACTGCTATAGGAGTGAACGAGACAAACTCAACGCACTCATTAGAAAAGCGATCAAAAGTGTCATTGGCATTCCCTGCAGTACTAGTACGGATCGGCTCCTGCAGCTTGGTATCCACAACACCCTAGACGAAATTGCGGAGGCACAGTAGCGCTCTCAGATCACACGCCATTCCTCAGTGACGGGCAGACATATCCTCAAGAAACTCGGCTACAAGGAACACTCATACCATGGTGACTCTGTAGAAATCCCACCGAGTTTCCGAGAGCTTACAACGGCCACTCAAATTCCCAGAAATGTTCATCCGGAACACAATTACCCAAGACGCCGGGCCCGGGCCGCCACTATCCTCAAAAAGCAACACGACAGCAAAGCCTGTTTCGTAGACGCCGCCTCGTATCGAAGTGGTCTAAAATTCACCGCGGTTGTTATTAACCACAAAGGTGAGCTGACTAACTGTACCTCGCTGTACACCAAGGACCCGCTCGTGGCCGAGCAGGTTGCTATTGCACTCGCTATACTCGACGACAATGTGGAAGTCATTTTAGTGACTCTAGATCTACAATCCGGTCCTTCGCTAATGGCAGAATTTCGCCGCAGGCACTAAGTATTCTCCAGAAGAGTCCTAAAGAACTCTGTCATCATACGCTTATTTGGTTCCCTGCTCATGTCGGACAGATCCCTGGCTGCCCCGTCAACCTCAATGAATCCGCTCACAGTGCTACGCGCGTATTGACTGACCGCGCAGATACTGGCCGATTCGAGGCCGTGGAAAACAGGGACGTGCCATCAACTTATAACGAAATTACCAAGCACTTCTACCTCTCCCGTCGGGTCTTCCCGCCACCTAGCCCTAAGCTAAGTCGGCCTCAAGCTCTCACTTTATGGTTATTGCAAACGGAGTCGTACCCAAATCCACACGTACTCCACGCCATATACCCGGAACTCTACGATAATGATACATGCAACCAATGCAAACTCACCCCGGCAACGCTTAGACACATGCTCTGGGGAGTGCACTACAATTATAACGATGTTAACCCCGATACTACTTCGGCGAGGTGGGCGGCTGCCTTGAGTAGCTCCAGCCTAGCCGACCAGAAATGGGCCGTCCAGCAAGCCCGCGATGTGGCTGTTAGGCTAGGCCTCTCAGTCCCAACGTGGGAGCCCTGAGCGCGTTTGTGTGCTTCTTGCAGGACATTAATAAATGTTCTTCCATCCATATGAGGCCATGGAATTCGCAGCGCGACCGGGCCTTCCAAAACTTTGTGTCACCAATGCGTACTCTGACTGAAATTTATGTATGAAACAACACGCGCCAGAAAAGGTCGTTTTTAAGGACATACACTTGATTTTCAAATCAATACTGAATTTGATACCGCTAAGCGTTGGCAATGTGCTGAGGATTCACAATCTTAAACCCTAGTTTGCCGTTACAATGTATACAGCCAGGAATGTGCCTTGTGAAGCTGTTACAAACAAGCGCGTAAAAGTTAGCATGGTTATTACTAGAGACCGGATTTTAGGCAAATGCCTATTTTGTTCCTTGCGTTCCTATCGCGCCATTTTGATATATGAGCATGAATTAGAGGCTAAGGATGGCTTTTATAGTGTTTTTATAGTGCCTATCAATGCCTATTTCTGGCGTTCGTGCCTAAATGCCTATAAGTGCCTATAAATGCCTATTTTCAAAATCGACGCCTATATGAACACTATTTAACCTCAAATTTTCCTTTCGAGTACAGTTGGAGACCATTATTCAAGCTTTCGGAAATCTATGGGGTGCAACCTAGTTCTCTAGTTCAACAAACTTCCGGAAAGCAACCGCTAGCAGCAGTGAAATACGACGCGCCGGCCACCCTACGCCACCGCACTTACATGGCGCGAGTGGTTGGAGGAGGGGGAGAAGGAGGAGAGGAAAAGACGCTATTTCTGCAACCCTAAATGGGAGCACGTCCCAGCGTATACAGTGGAATGGGGAGAGCAAAGTAAAGGTGGGAAGAGGAGAGGGGAAGAAGAGGAGAGTGGCGTACATGGCCTATGACGCGGCGGGTGGCTTTTACAGACGGTTTTCCAGTCCAGTGTTCTCAAAGAATTTAAGCACCTCCTTGAAGACCTGGGTGTGTGGGTGGAAGGGGGGGGAAGGGCGGAAAGGGGGAACAAGAGGTGTCTCTGTGTGCAACCGCAGGAAGGTGGAGAACGAATGCGAAACGGTGGAGTGCCGTCAGGGGAAAGTAAGTGTAGGTTAAAAAGAAATCAGATGTCCACGTGGCTTTTGTTTTGTTTGTACTTTACTTCTTAAAGGGCGCTTCACCAGGTCACATGAGAAATTTTAGTTAGACGCTGGAAGTTGTTTCGTGTCCACTGAAGAGCTTTGTACCACACGAATTTTTTAATTGGTTCATTACGAGCCGCGAAAGCATGATGCGAGGAGGTGAGCTTGAAACATCTGCCACTCGCCCCGTGTGGACTTCGCAAGCCAAATTCCTTCTCTGCGCTCTTCGGTATCTTCGGTATCCCTCTATGCGCGCACGTTTGGAGAGGCTGGCATAGATCATGTATCCTTACCACGATACACAGCATCGCACCGCTGGAACAGCTCTAAGGGACGACGCACCAAAATAACGCCAAGCGTTGTCAGGGCTGGCGTGTTCTGCAAACCGTGCGGGTAAAAGGACAGGTGCATGGCTATGCTAAACCGTTCCCACCTTTGCGCCATCATAAACTATAACATTTTTTTAGATGTGAAGCATCTTATGGCGAAGCTTAATCCGGTGGTGGTGGTGGTGTGCCGGCGTGACCACCCTTACTGCGCATGCGCAAACCCTTTCAAAAAAAATAAAAACCTCCTCTCCCCCCTCTCTCTCCTCTAGGCATCCCTCCCCGCGGCAACCACACCCTCACTGCGCATGCGCCTCCCCTCCTCTCTCCTCTCCTACGCTCCCCCTCTCTTCTATAGGCATACCTGCCCGCGGCGTCCACACTCCCACTGCACATGCGCGTCCCCCCCTCTCCCCCTCTCCTACGCCCCCCCCCCTCTCTCGCCTCGCGACGCCGACGCCGGCAGCGTCTGCTAGCGAGTTTCTTGGTTGAAAAAACCGACTGCTCGCGCTGCACAACCGTTCACTGGGCACCCCGTATATATGGCAGTGGATCTTGACCTCCAAGGTGGTGCCGGTGGGAGATTTCTCCTGTGCGTTGTTGAACAATAAAAATTCGCAGCGTGCGCGTTAACTAAAAGCGGAGTGCGGGTCTCTGTGTCCAGTCGGAGTATTCTGCCTCTCATTGCCCATTAGCAGCGATTGGCATGTTCCAGTAGGAAACACTGCTCCATCACTGCCTGCTTTGCGCCTCTCCAGTTTTATCTCCTGCGCAACGCTGCGATGAGCGCCAGCGTCAACGTCAGCGCCAGTGTAAGCGTTAGCGCCCGCTGCTTCACATCTACACATGGTTTCCTTTAGCTGGAGATGGTGTAATTTTTGCTTTCCTGTCGTAGACACAGGTCACGCACGTCTTCGAAAATTTGAATTTTTGTAAAAATTTATTGTGCCTATATTTACGATATTGTGGGCCTAAAACTGTGTTTTGCTGCCTATTTTTGGCGCCTAAAACCCGATTTTTTAGTGCCTAAATATCCGGCCTCTGGTTATTACCTTCCGTACGCTTTACAGCACTCATTTATATCGAATATTTCTTTGCACATGCATGTTAAGGTGTCCTTCTTCTGACATTCATGCGCACAGAATAGAAAGCGAAGCAACTTATCTTTATTTCAGATGGCTGCTATCACCAACAGAAACACTGGGTACATACGGAGAATTATATACATCCATAGGTGAGCTTTTGTATGCACTCGATGGCTAAAGAATTTAAGGTTACAGAGCACGCATCAACCTTTCTAGTCTGTGTTTTAGAAAAAAAAGCTGCGGGAAATAATGCAGAGCGCAGGGAATAGATGCGGTTGACGACACTAAACAAGTCCGGTAAAAAATATTCATCGCTGCGAACACTAAAATGATTGGTAATAATATTGCTTATAAATAAGCATCATTCGCTTTGGCTCCCACCATTTCCAAATATTTTTAAATATCCGCAGATTCGCTCATAAGGTTACAATGACACTGCCATCTTTGTGCACATGATATGTTTATTTTTTTGTGAAGTATTCTCAAACAAGCGGAAAATTTTACCAGATACCAACGCTTATTGCACGCGTGCTGAGAACCACCATAAATGTTCCAGGGGCGTTCATCACGCCCACCGCACGTCCTTACCAGGCGTCAAATAACATGCACCCATGCTGTTCTTTTTCTGTTGCATTTACAGCATTTACTGCATTTACTGACCTTTATCACCGCGGAATCACGTTCATCCACGAATTATGACACGTGGTGAAAACCCGCGCGTCAAACGCCCGCTTAGAGAGAAAAGTGTCAGTGGCTCCCACGGAAACTGAGGCGCCTCGTAGCTTCTTGCGTTGGAGTCGCTAAAATTTTATCCAGTTGATTCTCAAACATCACTTCAGATGTAGCAACTGTCTCAGGGTGGAGGACTAGGGAGTATTGGTGTTAAAGGCGTTTAAACTTGGTGGAAAATATTTTCCCTAGGGGCGTTTAAGGGTTAATTAATAGAGCTACAAGGAGGGTTTGTTTAAACATTGGTCAGGGACGTTAGTCGCCGGGATAAAGATATAGTACCACCAAGCGTCAACGTGGGTGTATACAGGCGGAACAGTGATATAGCTGCCAAATACCAACAGACATTGTGCAAGCTCTCTTATATAAATGTGAAGTACAAATTTAACTGCGTTTTATATTTCTGTCATATACCGATTCGTATGACGGTGGGATCAACTGTTTTTTTTCTCTAGTTTATTGTTCATCACGAATGGGCATCCCTACACACGCATTTGTGTTTATTCTGTCCTGTTTTGTGGCTATTCTGCTGGCGTGCACATCCTGCAGGTCTTGGCAACATTCGACCCAGTACTGTATTTATATCAAGGGCGCGCTGACAGGCTTCGCTCGCTTATACGCACACACCTCATCCCAATGTGTTCTAGACCTTAATTTCAACAGTGACGTACCAACGCATTCTGCTGTTGAAATTTTTTTTCGAGCAATTGTAACCTGGCAGGAAATAAACAAACACTATGATAACTAGGTTACATCTTCTCCAGCACGTAAACTTGCGTACGCAACCTGCTTTTCTTTCCTCACTAAGGTACGTTACGCACCCCAAACTGACAACACTACTACTATATGGTATTCTCAATGTGGTACACTAAATTGTATGCACAGGAACCAGTATTTGTTTTCGCTAATGTTCTTATGGTGCAACAATAGCAGTTAAATATTGCCGTCAGTGTCCCCCTTTACCATGACTATCTTCTCTGTTACGTTTCGAAATGTTAACTTATTGTCTTTTTCACTTCGTTTAACGTGACGTTGAGCTTGTTTTATATACTTTTGTTGCTTACTACTCTAAAACATGCTGGACTGAGAACTAAAAGTGGCTCCCCTGCAATAATGCCTGGTAGGTGTCGCAGCTAGTATGTAAAAAATTATGTCTTCCCTTCTGGCACCTCGCGATTATTCTCCAAGTGATCCGTAGAATGTGCGAAATGAAAAATGTTGTTGTTTCAAGTTCCAGCTACATTTTCTTCTTTTGTTTCTGTTAAATTTGAACAGAGGCACCCGCAGGCTCACTTCAAGAACCCGTTTTTAAACTTGGGGCAACACTGTGAGTAACAAAACGACATTTATGTCTATGAAAACGTTGTCTTGTGATAGTTGGTTTATGACTTCTGTAAGAAAAAATGTAGCGCGAAGCAACACAAGCACAGACAAAGATCACGAGACTGGCGCTAACTTCTAGCTGTTTCTTGAAGCACGATAGCAGCATGGGTCATGACCCTCGCAGTAATCGGACCGAAAACTAACAGTCAGCAGGAAATCATAACTAGAAACAGCAAATCACAACTATGCTACATGATTTTGGTGGTTGCGCGCATGTTCAACAGATTGCCATTGAAGAAAAGAGATACTGCTAGATCAAAGGAAAAAGGAACCTTACTTGAGCTCTATCTAGTCACAACGGCCATTAGCTTTAATGGGTGGTACTGCGCAAAAATCGGGTTTGTTAATGCTTGTCGGGGGGGCTAGTTGGTTTGGTAGCATTGTATCGAAAAAAACGGCGCAAGAATACAGGGACAAAAGGGGCACACACGCGAGCGCCGGGATCATTGAAAACAGAAAAAGGAATCCCCGATGCACTAGAAATCAACTTTGTTAATGCTTGTCGGTGGGCAAGTTGGTTTGGTAGCATTGTAACCAAAAAACAGCGCAAAAAGACAGGGACTAAAGGGGCATACACCCGAGCGCTGTTTGCGTGCCCCTTTTGACCCTGTCTTCTTGCACTGTTTCCGGGCATCTTCATAGGCTCGTCACTAGCTCCTATGTTATGTGACATTTTTTTATCGGCTGTTAACGCGCGTTTGGCTCCAGAACTGGAACATGTTAACATCACTAATGCCTAGAGATATGTGGATGACAACTTTGACATCTTGAAGGGACTGTCTACCGCTCGGAAAAAGTTTTCTGATTGCGGCGAAAATGAGAAGATCGATCATCACATCGGTGGCAACGAGCATGCTTTTGCCACTTAAAAAAGGAATTATAATTTTAATTTGATGCTGAAAGTTCACGAAGAATGGCCGCTAGCGTCACCCAACAGCCATGTGGTTCAATCAACTGGCAGGACAAGAAATCCTCGCAGTTGCGCTGATTTTGCCTAAAAACAAACATGTCTAACTTGAAATTCTAATTTACGCACTGGAGGCAGCTTTATGTTGCGCCGGAGAGTTATTTTTAAATTTTTTTCCCTCATGCGTTCATAGAGGCGCCCGGTGGCGCTGCCGGCGGTTTGTTCGCTTGCCTACATGCTTGCCTGCCTGCCTACTGCGGAGAAACGCGAGCACTGCGTCCGGCGCCGCAAATAAGAACAACAAAAGGAAAACGTCTTCGGCGAATAGCAGCGCGACTTAACGCAGAACACCTAAACATAACTGAAAGACAGCATGCCCTTCTGTTCATTTGTGAAGCAGGCAAGCAGGTCTCATATTTGTTTTAGTAGCACATTTGGCATGAGTGTAACCACTACAGTCTGTTTCACAACGCCGGCGTAACAGTGTTGCTGGCGCAGACCAACTTTTCCGCTTGACTGCCGTGGATTTACAGGCTGACTAAATAAGGCTGGAGAAATCGGGGTAATAATACCCCCCTTCAGGCGCAGCGTCCACATATGTGGACGCCACTTCTTTTTGCCTGTTCCTCGGACTAGTGGGAAAGAAATGGCAATATACATTGCGCATAGGAATAATTGAACCTTCTGCATAGTCAACGCGTCTTGACTTGACCCCAGTGTGCTGCATACGGCTGCAGCCTATCACTTTGATGAAGGCACTGCGATGTATGATGGGTCACTGGACGTGTGGTGTTCCAGGAACAACTTCATAAGTATTATTTTTCTTTGCTCAGAATGAACACAGCCACAAATGAACTGCGTGTGCATCTTGAGCCTAAGATTGCCTTCTTTTTGTGTAAAAATTTGAACCTGACTTACTGCAGAATAATTAAATATTTAATTATCCGCTAATTAAGATTAATTAGCACAGCTCGCAAAAAACAACGTATTTCTAAAATTTTTTTCTTCGAATGTAAAACCCAGTGCCTTAGAATTATGTTGTGCGAAATTCAGACATTTCCGGACAGTGAATCATAATGTGCGCCTGAAGGGGATATTTTACCTGACGATTTCGTGCTTGAAAGGACCTCTACGGTATTTGTTTTATTAATGAACGAACTTGATGAAGCCTACAAAAACCGCGCACGGTTTCACTTTTAGATGCGAAGCATCTAATGCTCGCGGCTGTGTCCGTCTTTCCCGCATCCGCCGTCCCGCGTCCGGTCACTTTCATCAAGTAGGAAAGCAGCCACTATACGAACCAGAATACTGTAGTACATACAATAAGGCCGTCAGCCACCATTACAGTCACAAGAGTGATGGCCGAGAGCACAGAGTGGCTGCTTAGCAATGCCTACGCAGATGGTGGGTGCAAGCAAAGAATAACGCACACCACCGGTGGTGTCTGTCGCCCACGTTGACTCCATTCCTTGATCTTGCTTGCATCTGCTTGTGGGGGCTTTGTCCGTCCCTCCTTCCCGCGTCCCACAGCCCCTCTATCTCCTCTCCTACGCTCCCGCCCTTTCTCTCCTCTACTCTATGGAGCAGCGCCCGCGTTCTGTCCTTGATCTTGCTTGCATGTGCTTGTGGGGGCTTTGTCCGCCTGTGTCCCACACCTCCTCTCCTACGCTCCCCCACCTTTCACTCCTCTTGGAACCATATACACTACGGAGCGGCGCCCGCGTCCCTTGACTTCATTCCTTGATGTTGCTTGCGGGGGGCTTCCCACGTCCCACACCCCCCACAGTACATGCGCGTCCCCTCCCCCTCTCTCCTCTCCTACAGCCCCCCCCCCCCGTCCTCTCGTCAAGCAATCATCTACGCTACGGAGCGGCGCGCACGAGAGGTGGTGCGACTGCTGCATACCCGCTGGGGGGCGCCACGGAAGTTCCGCGGTATCAAAATGACGGAGCGCGCGCGCCTCATTCTCGCTACTGGGCAGCACCGCGATGAGCGCCCGGGCCGCTGCCACGAATCGGGAGCGGCGACGTTTCTCCTGCTCAAGCCAGCCATCTCCCCACTGCTTCGCATCCACAAATGGTTCCTTTAGCGGGAGATGGGGAATTTTTTTTAACTTTCACCAGCACTACTATCGACATCGCCTCCAACAACCAGTGTAGTGGGGATTCATCGCACCAATGGAAGGAGACCGAACGCAGATAGAAAAATATTGTTTTAGAACTTTTTACATACATTCGAGAGAAACCGCTGCAAGGTTGCACACTTCAGATGGTACGCTTGTTATTGCGATACAAAGCTGAAAAGCGATGAAGAACGGTAGACAGTCAAGGCAGCATTATTAAATCTAAATATAAAATGCCAAGGCAGCATTATTAAATGCCAAGCATTTCTTAGCGAACTTCGGCGAGTTTGAGCGTATCTATCTATCTATCTATCTATCTATCTATCTATCTATCTATCTATCTATCTATCTATCTATCTATCTATCTATCTATCTATCTAGCCGCCTACGACTTTGTGCTCTCCTGGCCGTATCGTTAATGGGATTTATACCAAATTTGGTATGGCATAACATGACCGTATGACAAACATAAATGGCTGGTCATATCATGAAAATCATGACTAAATTGTTATGAAAAGTATGATTTACATGCCACGCTCATGGGGCGTTCGCGGCCGTTTCGTTAGCTTGATATACACCAAATTTGGGATTGAGTGACGTGACTGTATGACGAACATAAATGGCAGGTGGTAATATGCAAATAAGGACGTGCATGTCATGAACAACATGATTTGATTTACATGCCACGCTCATGGCGCGCTCGCGGCCGTTTCGTTAGCTTGAGATACACCAAATTTGGTATTGAGGGACATGACTGTATGAGGAACATAAGTGACAAGTGGTAACATGGAAATCATGACGTCATGAGGGACATGACTTACATGCCACGCTCATGGCGTGCTCGCGGCCGTTTCGTTATCTTGACACACCAAATTTGGTATTGAGTGACATGACTGTATGACCAACATAAATGACAAGTGGTAATATGGAAATCATGACATGTCATGAGCGACATGACTTGCATGCCACGCTCATGGCGCGCTCGCGGCCATTTCGTTAGCTTGATATACACCAAATTTGGGATTGAGTGACGTCACTGTGTGACGAACACAAATGACAAGTGGCAATATGGAAATCATGACATGTCATGAGCGACATGACTTGCATGCCACGCTCATGGCATGCTCACGGCCGTTTCGTTAGCTTGAGATACACAAAATTTGGTATTGAGTGACTGACTGTATCACGAACATAAATGACAGGTCCTAACACGTAAAACATGACGTGCAAATTATGTAAAGCATGATTTGCTCCTTCCTGGCTGCTTCGCATTACATCGATTCCCACAGTGCGTGGGATCTGCCGGTTTTTTTTTTCCGGATTCAGTTATTTAAGACATACAGCAGACCCCCCGACAATGCTGGTGAATGGCTTCGGCTCACTAGGGAAATGGTAGAGGACAACAATACTCAGTTTCTTGGTTTGAAGTTTTTCTTCACGTGCAACTACATTTGTTGGATACATAAACCCAGAACAAAGAAATGTCTGTTTTCCTATGACAGCGTCCACTGGAAACATATAAAGAGAGGTATCGCCATGACCTGCCTGAAAGCTTCGCCAGATAGATCCGGCTAACATCAAATGCTACCTAGTCATGAAGTGAAAATTGCCCGCCTTAACGCTTCAATTTTCCCCCCATTACTTGTCTCGAGTGTGTGCGAGTCCCTTCCGCGGAAGTTTAAAGGTCCTCCAAACAATAACGCTGGTGAGCGTTCGCGGTAACCCACGATAGTCATACGGTACGAACACGGTATCCCCTCACAACTTGAGAAAGCTATTCTCAAAGAACAACATTCATGTCGTGTTGACGGCTTCGTGCAAGCTCCCAAAGGTATGCTCCCTGACTATTCAAAAAAAGAAAGAAAAACAGCAAGAGTTGTGGTAAAAGGCATGGCAGTATTTTGTTTTTATTATTAAATTATATTTAGTAGATGTTGACACTTCTGTAAAGCTCCGGCTACACATTTTCACGGATGTGAAACACACAGCATCGAAAAAATTCCTATAGAAAATAACATCCAAGCAGAGTTCATATAAGTCAGGTCACATAATAACACAAAAACCAACCCGATGTCGAACCTCGTCCCATCACGCTATAGCTCTCATAAACTGTCGTTAGCCGTACAACATACACGCTGTAAAATAACACTACACAGAGTCCAGTGACATAGCAGCACTCAAATGGGGAAAGTCCAGTCATGGGGACGCAGAATGAGTTGTCACATCAAGTGACACAACGCGCTACACGATCAGGCGCAATATATGCATAAAATTTGTCTAAACAGTTTTTGTCAATAATTTCCTAGAATACCGCTCTCTTCTAATAATTTCGTAATGGCTTGTAGTGTGCGTTTTTGTAAGGCACGAGTTGGCCATGGACTTAGCCTTTTTAGAAGACTGTAGGGCCATTAAATCGTTTATTAGTTATGGTCGTTTGTAATAATATCGCGGAATTCTAATAAAATACGTTGCACACCTTGAACCGCGCGTCAACATGCGCATTCTGGGCTCTGTGCTCGTGAAATGTTGTGTAATATTACACCATCTCCCGCTAAAGGGAACCATGTGTAGATGCGAAGCAGCGGGCGCCAACGCTTACACTGCCGGCGGCGTTGACGCTGCCGCTCATCGCAGCGTTGCGCAGGTGAGAAACCTGGGGAGGCGCAAAGCACGCAGTGATGGACCGGTGTTTTCTACTGGAACATGTCAATCGCGGTGAATGGGCAATGAGAGACAGAAGACTCCGACTGGACATAGAGACCCGCAGTCCGCTTTTAGTTAACGCGCACGCTGCGAATTTTTTTATTGTTCAACAACGCACAGGAGAAATCTCCCACCGGCACCACCTTGGAGGTCAATATCCAGTGCCATATATACGGGGTGGCCAGTGAACGGTTGTGCAGCGCGAGCAGTCGGTTTTTAAATGCGAAGCATTTCTTAGCGAACTTCGGCGAGTTTGAGCGTATCTATCTATCTATCTATCTATCTATCTATCTATCTATCTATCTATCTATCTATCTATCTATCTATCTATCTATCTATCTATCTATCTATCTATCTATCTATCTATCTATCTATCTATCTATCTATCTATCTATCTAGCCGCCTACGACTTTGTGCTCTCCCGGCCGTATCATTAATGGGATTTATACCAAATTTGGTATGACATAACATGACTCTATGGCGAACGGAAATGGCTGGTCATATCATGAAAATCATGACTAACTTGCCATGAAAAGTATGAATTACATGCCACGCTCATCGTGCGCTCGCGGCCGTTTCGTTAGCTTGATATACACCAAACTTGGCATTGAGTGACGTGCCTGTATGACGAACATAAATGACAAGTGGTAATATGAAAATCATGACTTGTCATGTGCGACATGACTTGCATGCAACGCTCATGGCGCGCTCGCGGCCGTTTCCTTACTTTGATATACACCAAACTTGGTATTGAGTGACGTGGCCGTATGGCGAACATAAAAGTCAAGTGGTAATATGAAAATCATGACTTATCATGTGCGACATGACTTGCATGGCACGCTCATGGCGTGCTCGCGGCCGTTTCGTTAGCTTCAGATACACCAAATTTGTTATTGAGTGACATGATTGTATGACGAACATAAATGACAAGTGGTAATATGGAAATCATGACATGTCATGAGCGACATGACTTGCATTCCACGCTCATGGCGCGCTCGCGGCTGTTTTGTCAGCTTGATATACACCAAATTAGGTATTGAGTGACATGACTGTATAACGAACATAAGTGGCAGGTGGTAACATGAAAATCTTGGCATGCGTGTCATCTACAACGCAATTTACATGCCACGCTCATGGTGCGCTTGCGTCCAGTTCGCTAGCTTGATATACACCAAAATTGGTATTGCGCGACGTGACTGTATGACGAACATAAATGACACCTCCTAACATGTAAAACATGACATGCAAATTATATAAAACAGGATTTGCTCCTTCCTGGCTGCTTCGCATCAATGTCGATTCCCACAGTGCGTGGGATCTGCCGGCTTTTTAGATGTGAAGCATCTTATGGCGAAGCTTAATCCGGTGGTGGTGGTGGTGTGACGGCGTGACCACCATTACTGCGCATGCGCAAACCCTTTCAAAAAAATAAAAATAAAAACCTCCTCTCCCCCTCTCTCTCATCTAGGCATCCCTCCCCGCGGCAACCACACCCTCACTGCGCATGCGCCTCCCCTCCTCTCTCCCCCTCTTGCGCTCCCCCCTCTCTCCTCTAGGCGTCCCTGCCCGCGGCGTCCACACTCCAACTGCGCATGCGCGGCCCCCCCTCTCTCTCCTCTCCTACGCTCCCCCCTCTCTCCTATAGGCATACCTGCCCGCGGCGTCCACACTCCCACTGCACATGCGCGTCCCCCCCTCTCCCCTCTGCTACGCTCCCCCCTCTCTCGCCTCGCGACGCCGACGTCTGCTAGCGAGTTTCTTGGTTGAAAAAAACCGACTGCTCGCGCTGCACAACCGTTCACTGGCCACCCCGTATATATGGCAATGGATCTTGACCTCCAAGGTGGTGCCGGTGGGAGATTTCTCCTGTGCGTTGTTGAACAATAAAAATTCGTAGCGTGCACGTTAACTAAAAACGGAGTGCGGGTCTCTGTGTCCAGTCGGAGTATTCTGTCTCTGATTGCCCATTAGCAGCGATTGGCATGTTCCAGTAGGAAACACTGCTCCATCACTGCCTGCTTTGCGCCTCCCCAGTTTTCTCTCCTGCGCAACGCTGCGATGAGCGCAAGCGTCAACGCCACCGCCAGTGTAAGCGTTAGCGCCCGCTGCTTCACATCTACACATGGTTCCCTTTAGCGGGAGATGGTGTAATTTTTCAACCCAGAAACTCGCTAGCAGACGCTGTCGGCGTCGCGAGGCGAGAGAGGGGGGTGGGGGGAGCGTAGGAGAGGAGAGAGAGGGGGGGACGCGCATGCGCAGTGGGAGTATGGACGCCTCGGGAAGGGATGCCTAGAGGAGGGAGGGGAGAGCGTAGGAGGGGAGAGGGGACGGGCATACGCGGTGAGGGTGTGGTCGCCGCGGCGAGGGATGCCTAGAAGAGAGAGTGGGGGGAGAGAAGGTCTTTAATTTTTATTTTTTAAAGGGTTTGCGCATGCGCAGTAAGGGTGGTCACGCCGCACACCACCGGATTAACCCGGCTCTAAGATGCTTCACATCTAAAAAGTGCTTTGTGTACGCGGTACCCAGCCGGAAGCGGTGAAATGCATGTGCCACTAGTGTCGCGTATAAGTTCCTCCTCAGATGCGACAAAGTTGACAGAGCAAACGAGGCGGCGTTTCAATGAAAGGACGAGATAGCACGCTTTCCATTAAGGACAACTCGGGAGGGCATTTGGCCGGGCACTGCAAAAGATGCAGGTGCACACCGTGGTTTGCGCGCACAAGTCTGCTAAAGAGCGCACTAGATAGGGCGCAAATGCAGATAGTTGAAGCGTATTGTATTTTGAAAACCGGTGACAACTACATTAGCAAGCCTTCAATAATAATCTTGAACAGAGGAGTGACCTTCTTGTAAGGGCAGGTTGAATTTGCATGCTATTTCGTTTTGTTCATTGATCTTCTGACAAAATTTTCGTGTTTTCACATTCCCGTTTTTGGCGCACCCCTTGCACCTTTAAGCCTAGTTGCTGTTATTTTATTTCTTACACTATCCTTGTGTTATTTACGCACCGTTTGTACCTATACCAATTGTGGCCATCTTTTTTTCTTTTTTGTTACGCTGTTTTTCAGACGCAGTGTATCTCCCGTAAAAAGAAGGGAGGGATTGTTTTTTTTTTTTGTTGTTGGTTGTGCTCAGCAATACATCGCCTCTCCTCGGTAATCACGCATCACGTGGATTAAAATATTTATGGATTGTGTTCCGGTTTCTGTTCTACTGAACCTTTTCTAAGGACAGAGTGATGGTTCGTAACGTTTGAGTATGCGTGACTGAACGGGAGGGACAAAAGAACACGCACGAATAAGTTTCAAAATATTTATAAAAGAAAAAAAAAACTAGGGACGATCACGAAAACCCAACAAAGGGATAAGGGATAAACGCTCTTAAACTAAACTCAAGTCCGAGCAGCTGATTGTTCAGTCTACGTGAAACAACATCTCACTGCTTGCAGACCACGTTGTCTTGAGGAGGCGCCAGTCCGTGTGCTGCGACGATTCTGGTCGAAGGCGATCCCAGGCCCGCAGGTGGCGCACGTACCGCGTGCGGTCACGGCAGGAAGACAAAGCCTCCGTAAGGCCTCTCGTCTGAACACGGTCTTGCGCCGTTCCAGGTGGCGGCGTAGATCAGGAACCGGTTGTTCCTGCCCCGCACGCCGACACAGCAGGAGCTACGCCCGGTACGTGTAGCCCCAGACTGGTACCTCGGCTCCCCAGGCCTCGCCAGGAACAGGCAGGAGTAGCTCCACGGACAGCGTCCTGGTCCGGCCTGTCTTAGCTGGAGCCACCACCAACGTCCTAACCATCAGGCAAGCACTAGGCCCTCGCCAAGCGCGGCCAAGGGAATCTCCAAGGACAGCGCCCTGGTCCGACGTGTCCTTCCGCTAGCTTCGGCTCAGCCCCCTGCGCGTTCAACACGCACCTCAATTCTTTTCGTAGCTTGTTCCTTTTGCTGGGGGTTGTCTCTCGTCCATCCCACCGTGTACGCTAGTCTTCATTGCTCCCGCTAGAGACGCAGCTGTGCTCTCGGTTGATTTGAATGGCGCCCACCAGTGGCGCTCGCTCTTGACGCGCTTCCTTTCTCTTCACCGGGAGCTCACTCAGTGCACTTCGCTACCGCTACTCATCATGAACACCGAAGAAGCCAAGGCAGCCGCACGGGAGGGATCGCAACACAGCAGCAGCGCGGGCTTGCCGCCCAGACCCTGCGGTCAGAGCTCGCGAGGCAGAAGAGAGACGCCAGCGCCCACGGCAAGCACAAGCCACTACCAGCACCGAGGCTGCAGCAGCAGCGAGGGCTCGCGATGCCGAAGCTAAACGGGCTCGCCTACAAGCGGACCCGGAGGCGGCGCGGCACCGCGAGGCCGTAGCGAAGCGGGCGCAAAGACAACCGGACCCCGAGCTCAGAGTCATTTCTTCATATCATGATGATTGAGCAGATGAACAGAGGATTCGCAATTTACCGGATTTAACCCCTGGAGCAAGCTCCTTCATCGCCATTAACTTCGTGGATATGCTGTGATTTCTTCTTGTTTTCCTTTTTTGTTGTCGTGGGGCCGCCACGCGTGTCACCTGCCCCTGGTTCGCCTTCTTGTCTCTGTCGTCTTCATTCTTTGTCACGCCCAAAAGTTTTCAAAATTCTTTGCAACACAAGAATTCCCCATACATATTCGGTCCATTCACTACACCTTTGTTATCGTGTTATCATTTGTAAGCACTTTGTTGTTTTTCCTTTGTTCCTTCTTTCCTTGATCTAGCAGTATTTCATTGCCTTTATAGACGTCAGACTCTGGCGTTTTGCAGACACGTAGCGCCACCTGTCGGAGCAGTTTTGGGTAGTGCAAAGTCTTGCACAGTTTGCTTTGCAACCAGGTGCAACTAGCGAGTGCGAAACAACGATCAAGCTAAATATTAGCTGTGTTCACGCATTGAACACTCAGAAAAAGAGCTACGATTATCTCTCCGCTAGTTGGACGGGCAACCGAACCGCCATGCCGTGCTTGCCAGAACGACGGCGACAGCCAGAGCAGACGCAACAGCTGCGCGCGCTACGAAAAAAGGCCTCAGTCGGCGCTACTGTTGCCTTGTGAATTGCCACGGACGTAAAGGAC
The DNA here is from genome assembly GCA_030522465.1 of Rhipicephalus appendiculatus. NCBI lineage: Eukaryota > Metazoa > Arthropoda > Arachnida > Ixodida > Ixodidae > Rhipicephalus > Rhipicephalus appendiculatus. The sequence goes on along the minus strand of JALIZH010006284.1, from coordinate 184,184 downwards.
TTCAGTTTTACCGATTTCCGTAGCTGTTGCACGAAGAAGAACGGCGAGAGCGCTGGATACGGGTCATTGCGAAAGCGTTGTTTAAGCGAATTACTCGCTTTCTCCAAAGCCGGTCGCATGAGAAAGTGTGATAATGTGGGTCTCTCGTTACTCTTTTGAGCAGCCTTGACGTAGAACCGTTGTATCCTTGACTATGAAGCTCAGCAGAGCCTCAGATCGCGGTGCGTAATAATGCAGACTGGAAAAGCGCGCGATAAACATCGCGCACTCCGCGACCACCCATAACCTGAACTGGTCGTCACCACACAGCAGTGCGCACGTACGCACTGAAGGCTCAAAGTTCCAGCTTTAACTAGTAAATGCTAACACGTGCGTCATACAAGTAAATCGCAAAATGTTGGCCGTGACCACTGTCAGATTTTTCTTGCCCGTGGTCTCCGCGATTGCCGGAGCCATCTCGGAAGCCACGGTTTTGCCTTCACTTGCATCCGAGAAAGTGGACACAAACGTATTCCCATTTACAGAATTGATATACAAACGGAAGACACTCGTCAACAGAACATTTCAGGATGCGTAATAAAACAGTTCAACGCACAGGAAGCGAGAGATGGATGGAGAATGCGACTGCAAAGGCGAAAATCACCGGGGCCATTCGTGCCTGACAAAGCGAGCTTCGTACCACTGATTGTAAGATACATTGCTCGTGTGTGTAATCTATCACTTTGTATATGCTCAAATTTAACGCATTTAGGCGTTACAGAACGCTCGTCAGAATGCCTCGAACTCGATGTCATGCGATGCTCGCTTGAACTTCCGAGTTGCAGTACGCCGAAATAAGTGAAACATCTGTTGCTTTGTACACGCAGTTCGCTTTCATGAGCGTCCTACTTCTCTGAAGCGAGGGTGGATTGACGGAAGAAGCTTTCCTGGTCCTTGATTTTCAGGAAACCGCGCCTCAACACCAACGAAAAAGGGGGGGGTTCTATAGTGGCCTATGCACATTCCCTTGCGGACGGCTCTCTTTGCACTACCCAGTTATGGCCAGGGCGGCGTTGAGAGCACTTGTGGCGGCGTTTTTCGCAGCGCCACCTGGGCAGAGTCTGACGTCTATCGCAGTCTGTTGAACATGCGTGCAGCCACCAAAATCATGTAGCAATGTTGTCGTGTGCGGTTACTATATTCGACTTTCTACTGACTTACTTTCCGGTCCGATTACTGCGAGGGTAATGCCCTTGGCTGCTCTTGGGCTGTGTATATATTTGTGTAAGTTTCTTTCATAAGCAGTTGGAAGTTAACGTCAGTCCCGTGTTCTTTGTCTGTACTTGTGTTGCTTTGCCCTACAAGTTTTCCTCTCTTCTGGAATCTTTTAGTCCCCATCCCCATACAGAGTAGCATGTCAGCGCTATATGGACGCTGGCCAAATATCTGTTTTTCTCATAAAAAGTCTCTATCTCTCTTTTCCTACGGGCCACATTACTCAAATTGCTCATAAAAAAGTTTGTCCCCCCAATGAGTGTTTTCATATAAGTATTGATATCATTCATTGTTAACACCTGCGATTGTCCTAGGTGCTTTATCAGCGCCAGTTCCGGAAACGTGTTGCCGAGAGAACTACCTGAAAGAATTTCACAGAATTGCATGTTGCAGTGCAAATTATAAAAATTGTTCAAGTATAAGATCGTTAAAATAGTGATTCGTATACAAGTCCTCCAACATGTATAACTATACATGTTGCGAATGCCTGCTCCTTTGTTAACGCGCATGTCATGAAGCAGCCGCACGGCACTTCCAATGAGTAGCAGTTTGTGTAAATATGTTATTGAAGATAAAGTAAAATTCACAACATTTTGTTTAGGAAGGACCATACTGATGGTCATTTCGCATGTACACAGGATCACGCGATGGCGTGTATAGCCGTTCTGAACGCATAAATCCGGTCACAATCAAAAGAAGAACAAATACGTTGTGCAGTATGAGGCATTCCATGCACTGAGGCATTGGAGGCGAAACTTCACGACCTTATGATTTCAGGGTGTCCCTAATTTTACCTAAACTGTCTTTGTGCACGTTCTATCATAAATATACCGCTGTTATGATCGGTACCAAGCCCGCGAACTTGATCGCTACAGTAAATACTATTAGGCGTTTAAACTGAAATAAAACAGCGCAGGTGACGGAACACAAGAAGATGTTCACATCAGGGGTGCAGACTAAGCACTGCATTTATTTTAAACAGCGAACTCCCACTTCTCACAACACACATGCCCAGAAGCACTCTCCGACAGTGTCACACACTACATTCAAGGCCCTTTATCTACCGTAAAAATTCAAGCTCTTGTGCAGATAAAATGAGGTCCACTAGCGCACTTATCTAGGTCAAGCCTCAAGATCACATGCTTGCTATATTTCACGTGCCTTGTTTTCTCTCGCACGCCCGAACACTTTTGTGTGCTGAAAGGGTGGCTTGCAATTAGCGCGATAGCTAGAATGTAACGCCATGTGTTACCCACTATCTGAACCTGCACCATACGACTGCTCCAACAGTTGGTTATCCAAGCATCTTCCCGCTTGGACCACATCAACCCTGCCTCAGCATACCGGTCCTGATAAACCACCTCCGTTTCGCGTCCTACAAACTTGCGTTTGTGGTTCATGCAGTAACTGCCATCATTTCTAACCCTCGTAAGTTCACACAAGGGGGGACACCTTGCATGGCGCTGAAAGAAAAACATTTACGCCAAGTTCTTCGCTACTTTCTTGATATCATGCTAAAATTCGTGGATGTAGGGAAAAACCACAAATTTTCGCCTATATACTCCTACTGTATTATCTGCACAAGGCGCTGCTCTATACCTAGAAATGGTGTTCAATAGTGACTCGAACGCGACCTTTAGTAGAGCCTCCGGAAAACCTGCATCTCGGATTCTAACCACCTCGGAGGTGAAAATTTGTGGGACTGTGTGGTGGCAAGACTTACGGCACGTTCACACTTGGCTTGGAAGGGAGCGAAAGCGGCAAAATTCCCCGGAAATTCACTCACTTCGCCGCCTCAGCAGCCGGAAAACCACGCCGCAAGGCCGACGCGAAAAAATCGGTCCGAGACCGACTTTTTGGTCACGCGATAGCGGGTCGCCTTTCCAGTTCACGTCTTTGGCTGCACTAGCTCAAATCACGTGATGTAAACAGGCGGCCGCAAGTTCAACATGGCGGCAAATGAGTCGGTGGTGGCTCGCATCGACGCTATTGCAAACTGCCCGTGCAGCACGACAAAGCTGACAGCCTTAACAAGGACGCCTTCATCGAGAGCCTGGTTTGGATTACGCTCGCCGAGAACACTGGAAGGAGAAGGTGCAACAGCAGCCAGTCAGCATGCCCCAACGTGTCTCACTTTTGCACAGCTGGCTGAATCCGCCGCCGACGCTGCGTCCGCCCATGTCGTTTTTGCTGGTGTATCTCCCAAAACAACATTTGCAAAGGTGCAAACTGTTTCTTTTCAGTGCTTCGCATGTATAAATAGAATTCGGTACGAAATTTAATGCTCAGGAAACGGACAAAATGGAATGAATTCAGAGTGGCAGAGACAGCGGCGGCGGTGGCATGTACAAGGGGCAGAACGATTGTGAACGTTTTCGACGCGCGCGGACGTGCTTTTCGGCCGCTCTGGCGTTTTCGTTTTCGCTTCGCTTCTCCAGTGTCAATGTGCCATTAAGGTGGGAGACCAAGCACTGGAATTTTTTTTTTAAAAGCAATAAACAGTAGAAATAGTTGGTCTAAGTTACAAGGCACACCTTTAGGCACATGTGAGCATCATGAAGCAAGTACCATTTTTTCCTAATTTTTCAAAATTAAAAAAATTCAATAAAAGTGGACTTTATGCCAACATCTTAAGTAAAATTCCACTGAATAGCAAAACCTCACTTTTTGTCCGGATATAAAAGAAGCTTCGGCCTGTGCAGTGAACCAAAACAAATAATATGACGTGAATTATAAAAATATGATGATTCAATCGCCAAAAATTATGCACGAACACTAAGAGGACCTTCGCATAACAGGCCGCCGTAGTAAATATTGTGGCATAATTTCACTCACTGACGTTCATTGCACAAATTGTAATGTCATAAGGAAGTGTGGCATGTTGTAATGAAAAATCTTTATTAGCAAAAAGGTTATGAGTGTTCGCGTACGGAAAAATACATAAAATATGAGTTCTGAGAAAAACAACAAAAATATTTGAAACAGGTGCAGCGCTTACACAAGGTCATCAGGAGCGCTAAAATTCTCAATATTAATAACCAGTACCATTTGCGACCTTGATCTTGTGGGACCTTGCTAAACCGCAAACTCGTTTTTTTTTTTTTGTAGCTTGCCTTTGCAGCATGAGTACCGCGACGGGATGCTTTCACGATGCGGTGCCGATCGCTTGAGAGGCAAGCTCTTGCAGTGTATAGGCTAAGCTTCGATGACAATCTGATTCAAAATAGCAAATGTACTTTTGTTGTCATTTATTGAAATCAGAACACAGCGTCGTACAAAGGATATTTGATGATTGACAGGCTCAGATACATGTCCTTTGGCACAAACAACACACGTGCGACATTGCGCGCGCAGTTCGTGAGAAGTTTAAGCGTTTATAGATTAAAAACGAAGTGTTGATAATGATATCAGAGCGCTATAACATCTTTGCACTTGATATTACAGATAAATAACCAAAAAATCCTACATATTGCCGCGCCTCTATTTGTGCCCAGCTGTGCGCTGATGCCGGAAAAGACGACGGCTGATCCGCTCTAGAGGCGCATTGCGATAAATAGAAGAAGGCGTTTTTGGCGAGTTTACCTTTGGTGTCTCTGAGGGAACGACGTGCTTCTGTTTCTTACAATAAAGCCCCCCTCTACTTTGTGAACTGCGACACTGGTGGAGGTGCTGGGCACCGTCTCCTCATGATCGGCAGTGCTGTCAGCAGTCCTGCTTCCAGCCCCGCGAATCATTCACGCGTGGAGGCTCCGGTACACCGCTCAAGCCGTCGCCTTCTAGGTCTGGGCCCAGAATTTGGCCTCTTACAAGGACCGACTCTGTCAACTGCCACCCCGGCTCAAGAAATGGCATCGTCAAGCAACCCAAGGCAGGTAACATTCCAGAACCGTCGGATTCCCGAGACCTTTCATGGTCGCAAAAACGAAGATGCGGAAGACTGGTTAGAGCAGTTCCAGCGGGTAGCTAAGTGTAACCACTGGTGCGCGACGAGAAGCTGTTTAATGTACACTTTCCTCTTGAAGACAGCGCTGAAACGTGGTTGATAAACCGCGAGAGAACTCTAACAACGTCGGACGAGTTTTGCCGTCGGCTAATCGATACCTTCGGGAGCCCAGATCGACGCGAAAACGCACAGCGCCTTCTTGAATCGCGCATTCAACAACGAAATGAAGGAGTCGCGATGTTTGCTGAAGACATGGCGCGTTTGTTTCACCGCGCGGATCTCAACATGCCCGAAGCTAAAAAGCTGACCCATCTCATGCGCGGCGTCAAAGAACAGCCGTTCGCTGGCCTTGTGCGCAATCCTCCAACAACAGTGGATGAGTTTATTAGGGAGACCACAGCAATCGAGCGGGCGTTGCAGCAGTGGTACAGCAATACAATCGCCTCGTGACCGGCGCATCTGTAGGTGCCGCTGCTATGACCACGTCGCCCGATGAGAGCAGTCTACGCCAACTGATTCGGCAGATTCTACGTGAGGAGATTGCCAAAGAGAACGCAAGGCACACATCGCCGTCGCAACGACCACCGCAGCCGGAGGTCACGGTTGCCTCCGTCGCTGAAGTCGTGCGCCACGAACTCCGACAGGCGTTTGCTTCTCCCGAGCCTCGTTCTGAAGTGTCATACCAGCCGCATGAATACAGCTACGTAGACGCTGTTCGTCGCCCGTTGTTCGCCGAGCTATCATACCAGCCGAACACGTATAGCTATGCAGACGCTGTTCGTCGTCCGTTGTCCATGCCGGCGCCTCAGTACCACTAACCACCCCCTATCGCAGCCTGAGCCCAACAGGATCCTGCTCGGCAACCCCAACTGCCGAAGACGGATATATGGCGGACCGCATATTACCGTCCGTTGTGCTACAATTGTGGGGAGCCGGAACATATTTATCTTTTTTGCCCGTATCAGCCAGCTGGATACCGTGGATGTCCACGTGGTACTACTCGCCGCCAGTTTGGCGAAAGCCGTGCCTCCTTTGAAGACAACCCTGCTGGCCGTCAAGAAAACTGCTCTAACCTGCGAACTCGCTCACCATCTCCAGCTCGTTGTTCTTCACCCAACCACCGGAGCTTTACTGACGTCGTCAGAGGTCGGTCTCCCAGCCCACGACGGGGAAACTGCAAGCAGCGACCTCCGGGGGGGGGGGGAGGGGAGGTTGCAAGTCCTCGAATTGCCGACAATCCCCCATTCTTGCCGAAACAAGAGGACGCCTATGTAAAAGATCATGTGAAGAAAACTGTGACTGCCGACCTTGCTGTAACGATTGATGGGCAGGAAGTGGCACCGGCTCGGACTTTTCTATCATGAGTGAACCGCTGGCCAACGAACTCAAGAAAGTGAAAACGGAATGGACGGGCCCTTACATTCGGAATGCTGGAGGCCAGCTGGTGACCCCTACAGGCAAATGCACTGCAAGACTTACGATCGGGGGGCATAGCTTTTGTTGCCACATTCGCGATTCCGCCAGAGTGCTGCAAATCGCTAATATTACGAATGGACTTCTTAAGAGAGTACGGCGCCGTTGTCAACATACAAGACGGCGTCATAACATTGTCCGCTGACAAAGACGCCACTCATGACGCACAACGACAACGCAGGGCGTTACGTGTGGTTGACGAGGATATCTCTATACCGCCATGATCATGCAGCCTTGTTTCGGTCAGCTGTGGTGCGCAGTATAACGAAGAAGCGCTAGCCGAGCATGAAACTACGCTTCTCTTCCGTCAAGGTGTTGCCATCGCTCGTGGTATTTTCACCTTAATCGATGGGCGTGCAGAGGTGCTACTGACAAATTTCACGAATGAACGAATGCACTGCTGTGTTATACCTCGAGGAGCTCGACTACACTTACGACTGTCTTGCTATGCAAGGGGAAGCAACGGATCCTATGGCGCTACATGCACCTGTCATCATCGGGCCGAGTTTAACGCCGATTCAAAGAGGTCATTTTATGAACCTGCTAGACCAGTTTAGGGACTGCTTCTCCTCAACGTCACGGGTGTTCAGACGACGCTGACTAAACACCGCATCATCACGGAAGAAACAGTAAGACCTATCCGACAGAACCCATACCGTGTTGCTCAGAAAGAACGTGAGGCAACACAGGAGCATGTTAAGAAGATGCTGGAGGACGATATAATACAACCATCAGAAAGCCCTTGGGCGTCACCTGTGGTGCTTGTTAAAAAGAAAGATGGTAGCTTGCGTTTCTGCATCGATTATCGTAAGCTCATCCAGGCTACTAAGAAAAATGCGTATCCGTTGCCGCGGATCGATGACTCTTTGGACAGGCTACGGCATGCGCGTTACTTCCATCTATGGACTTTAAAAGTGCAAACTGGCAAATAGAGGTTGATGAGTGCGACCGTGAGAAGACTGCTTTCGTGACGACTGATGGGCTTTACGAATTCAAAGACCTCCCTTTCGGTTTGTGCTCAGCCTCAGACACATTTCAAAAGCTTATGGATACTGTTCTGTCCTGTCTCAAGTGGAAAACGTGTCTTGCGTACCTCGACGACGTGATAGTTTTTTCTGCCACGTTCGAAGAACACCTAAAACGGCTGCTGTCGGTTCTTCAAGCCATACGATCCGCAGGACTCACATTGAAACCGGAAAAATGCCACTATGGATTTGAAGAGCTTCAGTTCCTGGGACATGTGGTCAGTCGCAAAGGTGTTAGGTCTGACCCAGACTAAACTGCAGCCGTCGCAACGTTTGCAAAGCCCACAGATAAGAAGGGCGTCGGACGTGTCCTGGGTCTCTGCGCCTAGTACCGGTGATTTATAGCGGACTTTGCGCACATCGCCTCTCCACTCACCGGCCTAACGAATCAAGATGTTGCGTTTATATGGGGTGAGGAGCAAGAGGCGGCGTTCAACGAGTTACGGCAGCGTCTACAAACTCCGCCGGTGCTCGCTCACTTTGATGAGGATACACAAACAGACGCCAGCAATGTAGGCCTAGGTGCTGTTCAGGTTCAGAGTCAAGACGGTGCCGAGCGAGTGGTTGCCTACGCTAACTGAGCCTTGTCACACACCGAGTCCAAATACTCAACCACGGAGAAGAAATGCCTGGCGGTCGTTTGGACGGTCACAAAGTTTCGCCCATATTTATATGGTTGCGCTTTCCAAGTGGTAAGCGATCACCACTCCCTTTGTCGGCTGACCAACATGAAAGACCCTTCTGGACGTTTGGCGCGCTGGAGCTTACGCCTTCAAGAGTACAGCATGACAATATTCTACAAATCGGTAAGGCAGCATTTAAATGCCGACTACCTCTCAAGAACACTAATCGAATCAACGATCACAGAAGACGAAGAAACCACCACCTTTTTTACGAGTTGTTGGTGCGACTATCATCTCTCGGCAACAGCAAGACGATCGGGAGCTCAACTCATTGATTGAATTGTTGAAGGGACGAGCCACAAATGCGCCGAGAGTGTTTTCGAGAAGTTTGCCATCAGTCTGCTTACGCAACGGAATACTCTATAAGAAGAATGTCTCTTCAACAGGAAAGAGTTATCTCCCGGTAGTTCCCCAAACCCTCCGCAACGAAATCTTGCAAGCCTGCCACGACGAAGCCACCTCAGGCCACCCCGGTTTCACGCGAACATTGTCGCGAGTCACAGAAAAATACTACTGGCCAAGACTTTCAGCGGAGGTGAAACATTATGTTGGAACTTGTATTAATTGTCAGCGAAAGAAGGTTCCACCGGCTAAACCTGCTGGGTTGTTACATCCCATTTCGGTACCCGAAACTCCGTTTGCACAGATCGGTATGGACCTTTTAGACCAATTTCCAATATCGGATCGTGGCAACAAGTGGATCATAGTGGCGACCGACTACCTCACCAGACACGCAAACACCAAGGTGATTCCAAGCGGCACAATTCTTTATTGCGAACATTGTCCAGAGACACGGTGCTCCCGCAGTCGTCATAACGGACAAAGGAACTGCGTTCACAGCTGAGCTTCTGCGCACGGTGCTTACACTCAGTGGCACAGCGCATAGGAAAACAGCTTATCACCCACAAAAGAATGGGCTCACTGAACGCCTCAACAAGCCTATTGCAGACGTGTTTTGCATGTACGTCGACGTAGAGCATAAGAATTGGGACAAAATTTTGCCGTACGTCACATTCGCGTATAATACGGCCCGCCAGGAAACAACGAGAATGACTCTGTTCTGACTGATCTATGGTCAAGAAGTGGTTACAATGCTCGATGCTATGCTGGCTCATGATTCCACTGATTCGGAGACAGATGCCACAGATTTCACTGAGCGCGCCGAGGAAGCGAGGCAGCTTGCCCGGGTCAGAATAACGAGCCAGCAAGAACGTCACACCCATCGGAACAATCTCCGTCATGGATTTGTAGCTTATACACCAGGGGGAAAGTCTGCAGGAAATGCCTGATTAGCGTTGACTGCAACTGACGCGCGCATGCGCCCATGGTGTGGTTGAGCATTAGATACGGGTACTGTGGAGAGCTGCTCTATTGTATCAGTTGTGGGGTCGTATACGTAGTGTATATTGTTGATTAAAAGTTTTTAGATGCGAAGCATCTTAGAGGAGTCCTGACACAAAAATTTTCGCCCCGCGTTTTTTTGCTTCAAGGTGTTGCTGGGGGCCTGTTAGTCATAACACGGCACATCGTTTGCTGCAGCGCGTGACAGATAATTAATTACAAGCTCCTCATTACCGACACAGCCTCAGTTTCGGTTTGACAGAGCTCCAAAAACGACAAGCCGCCAGGTGCAACTATCACCACCCAGCGAGTGAAACGCTCGGTCACGTGAGCACACAGAACAGTGACGCACTTCCGCACGGTCTGCATCTTCTGCTTGCATTCGCTTGTCACACATGCTGCGTGCTGTCGTCGCCGTTATTGTCCTCGCTGTTGTCGTCGGGCTCATCGTCGTCTGATGGCGACGATTTTCTTGCGGCGGGGATGGAAGGAATTTTCGACGTGGCGAATCACTTCAGGTTTGACGCGCTGGCGAGGAGTGGTCGGGAAGCGGAAGCGATACCAGCGACGACGACCACGATGAACCTCGCGTCGGCAATGTACAATGGTAAGACCCGACACATTCATGCACAAATGTTCTGCAGGGCAATTCATTTAGCCAAAGTACGTTCGCTTTTTATATCCGATTGAATCACTGGATAACATTGTGTGCCCTTCAAGTTGTTGGTGCGGAAAAAAGCTAGGTAACAGCACAGCACCAGACGTGAGCGATGCACAGGGTCGAGTCGGAAGACCCATGTACGCCAAGTCCAGTGCCTTTGTGGTAAAGCAATGCGCCTCGAAATGGAGTCCGCCAACACCTGACGTCCACAAGCGCACAGGAACTCGATTCACTTCTGCCGCCGAGGTTCGTCGCGGGGAAACGTATTGCAGCGATATGCCTGATTCCGACTTCGACGTGCAGAAGGAAACAGCGCAGAAGGATTTCGGCATTGTGGCCTGTCACTGCAGCCCAGGCAGCGCAGGGAAATCAAGAAGTCCTTGGGAGCAGGAAACGGGAAAGCTGTAGTGTCGCCGTACACAAAATTTTCAACGCGTGCGCCGCGGCAGCGCCTCCTCTTGGCCGCGGCCACACACTCGCGAGCAGCCGCCGAGCAGTCACCAACAGCGCAGCGGCGAGCGCGTGAAAACAGAAATGGCGGCTACGACGTCATCATAACTTGTTAGTAGGGGGGTCACCTAGGGTCACCTCCGAGGGTGTCAATGCCGCCAGGTGCGGCCCACAATGTTGGATCGCGCACGCGAGCTTCAAAATTCATATAAAATACCTTCCAAGCTTTATTCGCTGTCGATATTTTGCAGATGGTACACGCATGTACACGGGAATCGATCCAGCAGGCAATCTCGGCCGCGAGATTTTGTGTCAGTACCCCTTTAAGCTCGGGGCTGTGTCCGTCCGTGCCGCGTCCGGCGCCCCGCGTCCCGCGTCCGGCCACTTTCATGAAGTAGGGAAGCACCCTCTATGCAAACCAGAACACTGTAGTACAATAAGGCCGTCAACCACCACCTAAGCTCACCCCCCTTTCTCTCCTCTAGCAATCCTCTACTCTACGAAGCGGCGCCCGCGTCCCACATCCCCACAGCGCATGCGCATCCTCTCCTCCTCTCTCTCATCTCCTAATCTCACCCCCTTTCTCTCCTCTAGGAATCCTCTAATCTACGGAGCGGCTCACGCGTCCCTCACCCCACCCCAGAGCATGCTCCTCCCCTCTCCCTCTCCTACGGTCGCCCCCCGTTCTCTCCTCTAGGAATCCTCTACGGAGGGGCGCGCACGACAGCTGGTGCCACAGCTCCATACTTTGCTGGGGGGACACGGTAGTTCCGCGGTATGAAATTGACGGAGCGCGCGCGTCTCATTCTCTTGTGCAGCGCCGCGATGAGCGCCCCGGCCGCTGCCGCGAAATGGGAGCGGCGACGTTTCTCCCGCTCAAGCTAACCATCTGCCCGCTGCTTGGCATCGAAACATTGTTTTATTTAGCGGGAGATGAGGAAGATTTTTTTTATGAAGCAATAAATAGATTGGTTCGCCGGGCTACTTTCTAGCAAGAATAGTAAGCCTTTTTGGAGGCCTGCCGTGTGGCAGGTGAAATATCCTCACTGACTGTAATGTTTTGCTCGCTCAGTTTTTGGCGAGCTGGAAGCACTGCATTTTTAGTACTAAGGTTGGAAAACTTTGCAATTATGGGTCGGCTTTTGTTACTTGCATAAACACCGAGACGGTGGGCACGTTCAACTGAACTTTCAGGCAGATCTTGCAGCACTGCGGTCACTCGTTGCTTAACTACGGCCTCGGATTGTTCCCATATTTCTCTCATGTCAGGGATCTCACGTAAAACATCTTGCTGCGCCGTGATCTATCCTCAGTTTCATCGAGTCGGGCATCTACGGAGTCCAGCCGAGCATCAAACACCTCAAGCAAACTTTGAATACTGCACGTAGACTGCCGAAGTTCGTCAACGGATTTTTTTATTAGGATAGCAATTATATGGACACTCTCGGCTGATTTTTGCCGTCGCTGTCATGCCCCGGATATATAAATGTATGTATAATATAAAAAAGGCAAGAAGAAAAATAAATCAGAGGAAAAAAATTAGGGGACCCTTAAGCTTCGCCTTTAAGAGTTGAACGCGATAGCGATATCCTATCCGTAGTGCGTGCTTCAATCACTTCGTGCATAATATGTAATGCGCACCATGCTTTAAACCACGAGTAATTATGCGCGTTAAATGTTTTTGAACTTGCTATGTGCCCACTACGGCATCTTAAGATAATACGCGCAGTAACGTGTGTGCCTTTTGTAATGGGTGGCTGGCTTTAAACCACGATGTCGTTGTGACATTCACATGTTCTGACGCCCGATGGCAATGTACGCTTGTACCACACAATATTACTGCGATATTATATGTTGTACTGTGACGCCTGTATACAGGACGCGCGTGTTTCTAAAGCACGATATTTTTTTTTTCATTACCAAGCAGAGGAAATTATTTTTGCTGAATTTCAAAGCAGACGCGTGGCTGTGTGGTAGAACACCTGCTTGCCACGCAGACGGCCTGGCTTCGATCCTCACTGGGACCCGCAAATTTTTATTTCATTTCCATCTTTGTATTTCAAACTAGAGGAAGTTATTTTTGCTGTTTTTTCAAGCAGACGCATGGCTGCGCTGTAGAAAACCTGCTTGCCACGCAGACGGCCTGTGTTCGATCCTCACTCGGACCCGGGAATTTTTATTGTTTATTTTAGTCGCATCTTTCTCGATTTTTCGGTCACAGACAAGATGATTTTTCGCTCACAACCAACGACGCCGATGCCGGAATTTCTGCGAAACGAGCTCTTTAACGCTCTCGCGTTAGAAAGAAAAGTCCAAGGCACCCGACCGGGGATTCAAACCACCGACCCCACGCTCCGCAGCGCGCTGCGATAAACCACTCAGCGACATGCCATGCATGCGCCGGCAAACTAACGGCAAGCTAGTTATAGACACCATTTACAGATGGCGGTATGCAGATTTCGCAGGAGTTTCAGCTTGTTTTCGGACACGCAACGCTCCTATATTTTCTTTCAATTTGAAAACTGCCCTTGAGATGGGCACCAAAATGGGGCCCCTTTCTGTACCCAATCGTGATGTGCACTGAAAAAAAAAGGAAAAAACACCGCCCACACCTTGCGTCAGACGCCACCGCGTGTCAGGATGCGCAAAGGGGTCGTTCCGCGCACCGCATTTTAAAAGAAGAAAAAAATTGGGGGACCCTTCAGATTCGCCTTTAGGAGTTGAACGCGATAGCGATATCCTGTCACTAGTGCGTATCTCAATCACCTAGTGCATACTATGCAATGAGTAGCATGCTTTAAACCACGAGCAATTACGTGCGGGAAATGCGAGAAATGTTTTCGAACTTGCTATGCACCCACTACGTGGTCTTGAGGGGAATACGCGCAGTAACGTATGTGCCTTTTGTAATGGGTGGACGGCTTTGAACCACACTGTCGTTATGATGTTCACATCTTCTGACACCCGATGGCAGTGTACGCTTGTACCACGCAATATTACTGCGATATCACATGTTGTATTGTGATGCCTCTATACGGGACGCGTGTGTTTGTAAAGCAAGAAAGTTATTTTCACCGCATTGCAAAGCAGATGAAGTTATTTTCAATGTAATCCCGAGTAGAAGAGTGGCTGTGTGAGAGAACACCTGCTTGCCACGCAAATGGCTTGGGTTCGATCCTCATTCGGACCCGAAAATTTTTATTATTAATTTTATTAGCATATTTCTCAATTTTACGGTCACGGACGTGATGATTTTTTGCTCACAACCAACGACGCCGACACTGACACCGACGCCGACGCCGGAATTTCTGCGAGACGAGCTCTTTAACGCTATCGCGTTATTATCTAAGAGCGCTGGGTTTACCGTTGTCGGCACTTGTGGAGCGTAGCCCAAACACAAAGGCGTAAAAACAGTGATAGTTGTTAGTTCGCGCTTTTCCTGTGTATACCTGCGAGTACTCTTCGAGGGTCCTTCTATGTACTACAGCGGGAGGATGCAAGTATCGAGCTGCTCGTCGATCTTCGTGTGACATTCCAATTTCTTGCTATTGCTTCGCCCTTGCGACCAAACTATGACTTTTTGTGCTTCCAGCTCGTTCACTCTGGTATTAATTGCGCTAATCTTGCCGTCAATGCCTGTTTGGAAATTCTTAATTGACCGTCAGAAGCCAGCTCAGACTGGCATTTGTAAGACTGCGTAATACATTCCTGTTGGTCTTTTAAAATTGAAAGAATAGCATGCATATGCTGCGAAAGATTTTCACTTAGAGAGCCGGTTGTGACGCTTTCCTTAGATCGCGTGTCGGGACCTGGATTTATTTCAATATAGCCACACTCAAGAAGTAAAAACATCACTGAAAAACAATCGCACACTGTTGAACATAACGCTTGGGGTCTCGGAAGCAGGAGTGGTCAACGATTGTCGCTCTTTTTAGCAAACAACTTTTAGACACATGTAACATGCGAAAGCGCAGTACATCAGAGGCGCTGGCCATCCTGCTGCGTCCGTCCCCACTGAAGAAAGCGTCGTGCTTCGAAGGTTTTACTGCGATAGAAATTATATGGTAAATCGCGACGAGGTTTTGCCGTCGCCGTCATTTCGCATATAAAGTCCAAATGAATAGATCCTCCAGCGCATCGTACGTTCTAGCCGCAGGTAACAGCGCGGGAACGGGGGCGACAAACGCGGCTGAAGCGGATATCAAACTAGCCGGCCCAGCTCCGTCGCTCCGAGACGTATGCGATAAGATCCCCCGTCTGTGCGACCTGCCGGGGAATGCTCAAGAAGAGAGGAAACGCCCCGCACGTCTTTAACAAGCGCGGAAAGACGCGAGGGGGGGGGGAGAGGGGCACCTCATGCAGCCACTGCGACCTTTGGTTTTACGAGCGTGGTCGTCGCTGGCGCACGCGTTATCTCGCACTCTCAGCAGCCGACAGCGGGCGGCTGGCTCCTACGTGCTTCGGTCTCAATGCGAGGAGATTCTGCGAACTGTGTCCCTGGAGCCGCCGTATGCTCTTAAACAACCATTTTGTAGAGTTGCGTGACCTCGGATCCAAAAGAGTTAGCTGGCAGCTTCACTTCGAATAACATTAGAATTTGTTGCTATCGCATTCATTGCTTCCTACTTGTGGTGAAACTGCGACTTTTTTATCCCGGCCAGGGAATATGATGTCAAGAGCGGCTCCGTGGATGCGCTGGGAGTGATGACGTCGCGGCGCAGAAGAAAGCCACTTTGCAAGTTCCGGCGCAGGTCGGCGGATTGACCTTCCGGTGCAATTTGGCCAGGTGACAGCTTCCATTTCCTGGAAAGACAGCAGGAACAGAGTCACAGGGGCTGCACCCGAAAGCTGTAAAACGCGAAAGCGCGGTACATCAGAGGCGCTGCTTATCCTGCTGCGTCCGTGCCCACTCTAAAAAGTGTCGTGCTTCCAAGATTTTTATCCCGGCCAGCGAATATGAAGTGAAGCAAAACAGTCATTTGGGCTAGTTGGTGCCGATTCATTTTAAACGCAAAAAAGTGGGGCGCACTACGGAACAGGGACAAGAGCAGAAGAGTATGGTCGCGGGTTAAAATTCACCGTAGAACTACCGAAAGAAAAAGAATTACAGTTTTTAGATTTAAGGTTAAAGGCTGAAGGCAACCATTTGTGCTGGTCGTACTATCCACGTTCGAAGAAGCCAATTCTGAACTATAATTCAGGGCATTCAAAAATTGTGAAAATGGGGATTGCAGTGTCCTGCTTAAGAGCAACGCTAACGAAATCATGTCCAGACAAGCTCGCCTACAGTTTTAGTAATCAACTACAGAGGTTAAAAGATGCTGGTTTTCCGCAGACAGTTATGCGTAAGGTAGCCCAGAAGTTATTAAAGTGCGTAAAATTCGATTTGGGGGGCACAAGATATAGTAAATAGAAAGGTGCACACATCGAAACCCGCCGTCATTCCCTACGTCCATAAAATGTCCCATGGGTTAAGGAATGTGGCCAATCGCTTCGATGTGAAAATGGTTTTCTCGGCCCCAAATAAACTTCATAAAGTATGCGGAAGAATCGACAGAAAGATAGCAGCCAAAGCTAAATGCCTAGAATATAAGACATGTCAAGTTAAACACAGCTCGCCTTTCGTCCACTGCGCAACATGTGTCGTGTACATGATACCATTGTCATGTGGCCGGGTGTACGTCGGCCAAACTGGCCGTTGCTAAAATATTCGTTTACAGGAGCACAACAGAGCGGTGGCGTCAGGAGAAGGTGCACGCTTGGCGCCGCATTGCACCATGTGCGGGTGCTCACCCTTTTTTGTTGACGCGACCGTTCTATCTAGACACCAAGATAAAACCACACGTGAATTAATAGAAGCCTTCCACATCAAGAGATGCGGGGAAAGATGTGTCAGCCACCCGTCTATTGCCATAACAGAGAAAGAGTACTCGTATTTGAGTAACACGCTGCACTAAAATTTTATTTTTCTTCGAATTTTTCTGGTTCGACGCATGCGCCTTGAAGAATTTGTGCACAACGGGGATAGTCTTTCGGGTGTTTAGGCGAGAGAAACTGTACCACGTGGTAATGTTGTAAGCTATATATGTGTTTCCTTTTCAATAAACTTCCAGTTGCGAGTACCGCCTGTGTTGTCGTCTTCTGCTCTTGTCCCTGTTCGGTAGTGCGCCCCACGTTTTTGCTTTTAAAATGAATATGAAGTGAACAGCGGCTCCGCGAATGCGCTGGGACTGATGACGTCGCGGCGCAGAAGAAAGACACTTTGCAAGTTCCGGCGCCGGTAGGCGGGTTGCGTAGAGCTGGACCTTTCGGTGCAATTTGGCCAGGTGACATTAGCTTCCCTTTCCTGGAAGGACAGCAGGAACAGAGTCACAGGGGCTCCACCCGAAAGCTGTAAAACGCGAAAGCGCGGTACATCAGAGGCGCTGCCTATCCTGCTGCGCCCGTGCCACTGAAGAAAGTGTCGTGCTTGTAAGGTTTTTATCCCGGCCAGCCAATATGAAGTGAACAGCGGCTCATTGAATGCGCTGGGACTGATGACGTCGCAGCGCAGAAGAAAGCCACTTTGCAAGTTCCGGCGCAGGTGGGCGGATTGCGTAGAGATGGACCTTTCGGTGCAATTTGGCCAGGTGACGTTAGCTTCCATTTCCTGGAAGGACAGCCGGAACAGAGTCACAGGACCTGCACCCGAAAGCTGTAAAACGCGAAAGCGCGGTACATCAGAGGCGCTGCCTATCCTGCTGCGCCCGTGCCACTGAAGAAAGTGTGCTTCCAAGGTTTTTATCCCGCCCAGCGAATATGAAGTGAACAGCGGCTCAGTGAATGCGCTGGGACTGATGACGTCGCGGCGCAGAAGAAAGCCACTTTGCAAGTTCCGGTGCAGGTGGGCGGATTGCGTAGAGCTGGAGCTTTCGGTGCGATTTGGCCAGGTGACGTTAGCTTCCATTTCCTGGAAGGACAGCCGGAACAGAGTCACAGGACCTGCACCCGAAAGCTGTAAAACGCGAAAGCGCGGTACATCAGAGGCGCTGCCTATCCTGCTGCGCCCGTGCCACTGAAGAAAGTGTGCTTCCAAGGTTTTTATCCCGCCCAGCGAATATGAAGTGAACAGCGGCTCAGTGAATGCGCTGGGACTGATGACGTCGCGGCGCAGAAGAAAGCCACTTTGCAAGTTCCGGCGCAGGTGGGCGGATTGCGTAGAGCTGGAGCTTTCGGTGCGATTTGGCCAGGTGACGTTAGCTTCCATTTCCTGGAAGGACAGCAGGAACAGAGTCGCAGGGGCTCCACCCCAAATTGTAACACGCGAAAGCGCGGTACATGAGAGGCGCACCCATCCTGTTGTGTCCGTGCCCACTCAGTCAATCCGAGCATCAACCACCTCAAACGAGCTTTGAATGCTGCACGTAGACTGGCGAAGTTCGTCAACGGGTGTTTTAGATGTGAAGCATCTTATGGCGAAGCTTAATCCGGTGTTGTTTGGCGTGACCACCATTAATGCGCATGCGCACCCTTTAAAAAAATAAAAATCAAAACCTCCTCTCCCCCTCTCGCTCCTTTAGGTATCCCTCCCCGCGGCAACCACACCCTCACTGCGCATCCGCCTCCCCTCCTCTCTCCCCCTCTTGTACTCCTCCCTCTCTCCTCTAGGCATCCTTGCCCGCGGCGTCCACACTCCCACTGCACATGCGCGTCCCCCCCCCCCTCTCTCTCCTCTCCTACGCTCCCCCCCTCTCTCCTCTACGCATCCCTGCCCTCGGCGGCCACACTCCCACTGCGCATGCGCGTCCCCCCCTCTCTCTCCTCTCCTACGCTCCCCCCCTCTCTCCCCTTGCGACGCCGACGTAGGCAGCGTCTGCTAGCGAGTTTCTTGGTTGAAAAAATTCGGCAGATCCCACGTACCTTGGGAATCGATGTTATGCGAAGCATGCGGAGGGAAGGTGACTGTGTTGTAATCTTTTTATTGAGCGAAATGTTACGAAATGACGCTAAAGATATGTACAAATGTTGTACGCACAGATATATGTTGCACAGTCGCATATGTTTTGTATAAAAACTTGTTCACAGTTGCGTAACGATGCCAACAGCAACATGGGCATTAGCAACACCAGAAGCGTTAAACTGATATGTAGGGCTTGTGCTCGCGAGGATGGTTGGCCTGGACACTGCAACATATATCAACTTCAGTGGATGACGCTTTACTACAATTGACGTTAACCCGGTGGGACGGCTGTATCATCGGAGTAGATATGTAATGTTTATAAAATTGGATAGCCAGCACTGCAAAGACAATTGACGTTTCACGAACATTAGGGTCGTGGCTCTGTGTGTTGTTCCTCTTCTGTGTGCCTGTCATGATGCGCTACGTCTTATGAATCATGAACCCCAACCAACTAGCCCGGCAACGTGCCTTAGCTATTCGAAAAGCAGTTCCGAGACCTGGCGTGGCTCTGTGGTAGAATGCTTGATTGCCACGCAGAATACTTGGGTTCGATTTCTGTTGGGACACTGACATTTATTATTTGCATTCGTCCGGTCAACGCTGCTGATGATGTCAGCTTTTAAAGATCTCGCCTTAAAAGTACCAATGTTTGTTCTCGCCGTTCCTGGGTAGTATAAACTGTCAATCACCTGTGGCACATACCCGCATACCTGTGGCACATACCCGCATACATGTGGCACATACCCGCCCGTGGTATGTGCCACAGGGTTTGCCAAAAGGGTTTGACGACATACGCGACGGGATTGTCACATTATTCATGTCACGACCAGCGAGTTATATTCGTCAAACCATCTTATCCTCACATACTAATGTTGGTCTACCCCAAGTTAAAGGGGTGATCACGAGAGCACCCAGACGTAGGCGGCTAGATAGATAGATAGATAGATAGATAGATAGATAGATAGATAGAAACGCTAAAAGTGCCTGCAGCACGCAAAGAAATGCTTCGCATTTAAAAACCGCCTGCTCGCGCTGCACAACCGTTCACTGGCCACCCCGTATGAATGCCAATGGATCTTGACCTCCAAGGTGGTGCCGGTGGGAGATTTCTCCTGTGCGTTGTTGAACAATAAAAATTCATAGCGTGCGCGTTAACTAAAAGCGGAGTGCGGGTCTCTGTGTCCAGTCGGAGTCTTCTGTCTCTCATTGCCCATGAGCAGCGATTGGCATGTTGCAGTAGGAAACACTGCTCCATCACTGCCTGCTTTGCGCCTCCCCAGTTTTCTCTCCTGCGCAAGGCTGCGATGAGCGCCAGCGTCAACGCCGCCGCCAGTGTAAGCGTTAGCGCCCGCTGCTTCACATCTACACATGGTTTCCTTTAGCGGGAGATGGTGTAATTTTTTGCTTCCAGCTCATGCAGTCTGGTATTAATGGCGGTAATCTTCCCGTCGACACTCTTCTGGAAATTCTTAATTGACCGTAGGTTAGAAGCCAGCTCAGACTGGCATTCGGAAGACTGCGTAATACGCTCGTGTAGGTCTTTTAAAATTGAAAGAATAGCATTGATTTGCTCTGAAGGACTTTCAGTTAGAGAGCAGCGATTATCCTAACTACTTGCTACGTGCCCGGCCCATGTCCATTTGTTCCTCTTGATTTGATCTATGATATCTGAAAGTCACGTTTGTTGTCTGACCCACTCTGCTCTCTTCCTGCCTCTTAAGGGCACACCTATCACACCTTCCGTCCAGCACTGCTTTGGTAGTGCTAAACGGTAAAGGTGAGATGGAGTATAGTGGTGCGAAGACCGAGCACATAACTGAGCTGGGCGCATTCCCATCCTTATTTACCTACTCACCCTCACTCACCTTTCGTACGTCTTGCTATACTATACTATACATGGCTTTGATATGATTTACCATCGCCCTCTCCTTTCCCACCTTCTCAGCCTCACATGTTTTCTCAACCTCTTTCCCTTTTCCCACCCCTCTCTATGCTATCCTAGGCTGGGCAGTCTTTACGCTCTCACTTCCTCCTTCCCTCCTGCTAACCTCACATTAGCTCTCCATATTCTTATTTCCCTTTCCCACCCCATTGGTATACTATGCTGTGCATGACTATGCTATTCTAGGAGCTGCTTAGCACATGCTCCTCTTTCCCGCACCTTGACATGCTATCCTCAATAGAGTTTTACTGCGGCAAAGAACAGAGAACTCGCCGTGTCCCGCAGACTAGCTGAAATACGATTCGTGACCACAGAGAGGGCCAAACTATTCGAGACCCCTTACAACCTCAAGACAGCGATGTCAGAGCTCAAACAGAATGTCCAGGTTATCACCTACACGTTCGACGCCACCCCCCGAGACTACCATTGCATAAAGTAGGGTAGTATGCTTAATCCAAGCACAAGCTAGTCTATTCAGGCCCTCGAAAACCCAGGGACTAAATACCGGACAAACTGAAATTGGTACAACTTGAAAAAAGAATTATAAGAGCTCAGCACCATTCTGAGTAAGCCTAATTGCCTGTAAATATATGATAGACTGCGGGGTAAACTCCTCACCTAGGCCATGGCATCTTCTTTCACATATGATAGACCCCATTTAATCTACAAAGACAAACGTGCCTTACACGCAGAAGGCTTGCCCAATAAAATTGACATGATCAGCACGAAGTGCTAGACCAACTCCAATGAACTGATACCGCTGTTTGCCAAGCAATGACGTATCTTGACTACAGTGATCCCAATCAAACCTTCCTGAACTACTCGACTTAGGAGGCCGAAGTTAGACCAGCCCTCCTTGAGCTCGGGAAATCGACCGCTGGAGAGGTCCAAATCACCAATGTTAGGCTCAGGAACCAGAATAATCGTTCTGTTTCTAATCTTACCCATTCCTTCAATGAGTGCTGCAAAAAGAGGCAGTTAATTGTTGAATGGAAACAAGCAAAGATAATTTTAGGGGCGAAGCTCCTTAGGGTGTAGGTCGTTCCCTCCTCTGTAATAGTATGTTGTAGTAGCCATTTATAGTTGGTTTTAAGAATTGCTCACTAGATGGCGTTGTGTGTATATGCCCTTGGAAATAATATCACTAGATGGCGTTAGTGGCTTTCGTATAGTTGACGACTAAAGAGGATAGATGGCGCTGTTATAATTGGGATCGTCGGGCCGATGCGGTACTCGGAGTCGAGCACCGGAGGTGGACTCCATCGTGATCAACGGTGAGGTGAACTTCACCAGAGAGGAGGTAGTCAGCTCCACAGTGCTCTTGTGTGAGTGGCATGCAAAACCAGGGCAGCCGGTATCTGCGGAGCATGCGGCGGCTCCGGTACTCACGGCGGCACAACCCATAGTCAAGGACGCGTGGACGGCGTCCTTTGGAGGCCGATGGGATGATGGAGTCCACTTCACGGGAACCGCGCCGATGGGAGCGTTAACCACGTTCCCAGACGAAAGGAGCCCGTGTGGTGCGGTAGCGTGAGCTGGTATCGCGGAGCCGATGAATGAAAGTTGAGCCGCCAAGGAGGCCTGGACGCAGTCCCCGGTCGGCGTTCGCAGAGCCGGAAGGTTACGGGGTGACGAGGAGGCATAGACGCTGTCCCCGAACTGTGGTTGGTGCAGTGGCAGGTGGGCGGGTTCCATGGTCTGGGAAGCGTGGACGGCTTTCCTGGGAGGGCCTGTCCGGAACGCCGAGGACGCACGAGCACAGGGGGCGTCTGCCTTAAAGCTTCATGTTCGAAGACTGCGCCATTGTCAAGGAGAGACAAGAGACAACGCCCGTACGCTGGGCCGGCTCGCTCTTGGCGCGCTTTCTCTTTCGCTTCATCTTCTTTTTCTTGCGGTGCGTTATCGAGCCACAGAATAAAAGTTTGATGTTTAATATATACACACAGTGTTTCTCACTCTTTATATGATGATTCATGGGGCGATACACGGAAGATTCATGGTTTTACCGATGCTTCCCTCCGGAGCTTCGCCCCACTCATCATCATTCACCTCGTGAATATGCTGTGAATTTTTTATGCCTTCACTCAGTAAGCCCAATAATTTCCCCCGATTTCCGTCCAATCTCCTTGACTTTGTGGTTGTGCAAACTGTTTCAACATGCCATCCTCATCTATCTCCCGCTCCATATGGAATCGCACATCGTGGGATTTCCATCGCACCCCTATGACCAGGATGCCCTGTGGCATGTTTCACACGCCATCTTTAATAACATAGTACACCATACAGGAGCAGTTCTGAAGATAGACCTCACCAAAGCCTCAGGCAGGGTTACGCGCCTAGCGATACTGGTCCAAAAGGTTCAGTTAGGGTCTAAAACCTATAACTATATCCAGTCATTCCGAAGTGAACGCACCACCTTCCTTCATATACATGATGTAACATTGCGTCCTCCTTGGTAACAGTGCCACACCTCGGGGGGCGGTGTTATTCCCACTCCCTTTTCGTATCACCTTGATACCACTGGCAAATGCTCGCAGCCACATTCCCCAATTGGGACATACACTTTACGCCGATAATGTAACGTTTTGGACCACGTACGGCTTTGATGTTGGAACCGAATGGGCCCTCCGGGAAAGAGCCCCAGCTATAGCTATTCACACGGCAAGCAGTGACCAGATATGCTCGCCCACAAAGTCGGCACTCGTCAGACCCCGACCACATTCTGTGCCGACTGCACCCATCGTGCTCACGAGTTATTTGCATAACACTGCAATACCGGAAACACCCTTCCTCGGAGTTTTTGGCCTGTAATTGCAGGACACGACAAAGAACAATATTGCTATGAAGACGCTCAGGCAACCCACTAACTCCGCAGTCCACCTTCTTAAAAAGGTTTCACATTCACAAGCAAGTCGAGACAGAGCAGACAACCTCAAGGTGCTGCATGTCTATGTGCTTAGCTCTATTCTAAATGCATCTCCTTACTTGACCCTATCCTGCATGAAGAAATGTAAAACTAATGCATTAATCCTCATAGCTACCAGAGCAGCGCCTAATTTCCCAAATACCACTAGAACGAATAGGCTCCCAAAACTGGGAATTCACTACACAATACAACTAATAGATGTGCACAGACAATCGTGGTACCTTCACCGGGCTCACTGCAAAGCAAAGCGGCATATTCAGCGCTTCCTCGAAATCCGTATACCAGCACACACTGAAGGATTAGTATCGCTCCCTTGCGCAATGCGCACCGCGCTGATCATAAAACCTCTTCTTAAGAACGTTCAGCTAGAATAGCACCAATTCCGCTGCGTCGTATGGGCACTCTCTATAAGGAATATGGAAGTTTAGAGGATGGGTGCTGCGTAGATGCCGTGTCTGTTCCAGACCATTCGGTAGCTGTTGCCTATCATCCTGCAGCCTAACCACCAGCCCTTTCTTGAGCGATCCCTGTATCCCGGAAAAAGCAGAGGAAGCTGCTACACCATGAGCAATCGCCAAATCCGATGTCGCTAACATAATCGGTGACTCAAAAACAGCCATTCTTGACTTTTGGTAACTCAAAAATAGCGTTCATTCTCCCGCATGGCAGGTATTGCGGGAGTGTGCCGCGAATCCGGATAGGCTTATTAAACTCGTGTGGGTGCCGGGTCACTCTGGCTATCCCAGAAATGAGGTCGCCGATAAGATAGCCCGATTACTTACTATACAGACTAATGGCGACCCCAGCCGAAATTTCTCAAGAGAGCGGGCACAGATTTCCTCGTCACCCAAGCGGCCAATTTACTCCTCACCTCTACCTGCTCCTCACCTCCCCTTTCCCGCTCACAGGATGCTGCTCCAGACGCAAACTCATCCCCCCCCCCCTCAAGTTCCATCCTACATCCGCCCCTTTTTTTCTGCAGTGCACTCTCATTAGAGAGTCGCCCACTGCCTTAGGCCAGTCTCTTAAGCTGCCCTGCCTACCTCGCCGGCAGGGTCTGCCAGCCATGAGAACATGGCAGGACTGGGAGACGCTTCTTGCGTCGCGTGGTTTGGACACGCTGCTTCGTTGAGTTGACAACGTTGGCACGCCGCTTCGTTAGGGGAGCACTGCATGGGCGAACGTTATAGAGCGCTGCAAACAGCGAGCGTAAGCGCGCAAGTGTTTTATGCCGGGGTCAATCACGGCTCCTTTGACGTATTTCCGTCATGGTTATGACGTTGTAAAATATAAACTAACGCATTTAGATCAAAGAAAAAACTTGACGAAAAAGTTCTGTCGCCGGGCGTCGAACTTACGACCTCTCGCTCCGCAGCGCGCGGCGCGAAACCACTCGGCCACGGGAGCGTACTTACCTCAGCTATTTATATACACCATATGCTGGTGGCAGTCCTCAGAGCTCCTCGACTTCAGCGCGTTTTCGTCATCCCTAACGAGATGGCGCGAAGGTGGCACGGAGTGCGCGCTCTAAAGGTCGTTGCGCCTCTCACTGCAATGAGCACGCGCCTCCACGGGGCGTGGTCGCTCGTGCGCGCGCGCTTATCTTCTGATCAGGGCATTGGGGCGCGTTGTACGTCTTGTCATTCCACCGCAAGTTTACCATGAAGGTACAGTGGTTAAAGAGTGCACGAAGGTCACTTCGCTCGCCGCAGCCGCCGCGTTTACGAAAGGAGCGCGCTGCTCACACACGAAGTAACAATTGTGACAGTTGTTCGCACTTGTCCTGTGTACACTTGTGCGGTCGTTTCATGCGTCTTTCTTTGTGTTCAATCAGCGCGCTTTGGGTGTCGAGCTGCGAAAGTCCGCGCTGGTCATGTGTATACTAATTTCGTGCGTCCTTTCTGCTTGGGGTGCGCGCAGCAATTTTCTATATGCTTGCCGTTCTTCGCGTGTCATTACAATTTGTTGCTCTAGAATGCATTCCTTCGGCCTTGTGGTGAAACAATGCAGAATAAAGGCTCAACTACCTCTGTGAAGACACGTTTCACTTTCGTGTTATACCGATTCCTATGACAGATGGATCAGCCATGTTTTTTTTTATCTCGCTGGCTTGTGTAGCAAGCAGAAAAACAGTATTACTTAATATATAGAACGTTCGAAACTGTCTAATCGGATGTTTTCCAAAATTACCTACAGATTTGTCATGAGTATATATATATATTGTGGGCATCTGTCATACCCATCCTCTTCATCTGTACATTATCACCATTATAATGTATTGGTTATACATCCTCATCGTTGTCGTGTATGAGCATCATCATTGTGGATTCATCGTAGCTCCTGGCCGCCGGGTTCTCGGGCCTAATAAAGGTCGTCAAAACCAAGACCTCATACGTGGTGGAGGTGCGGGGTCTCCCGTTGTTCTGGTACGGAAGAAAGATGGTTCTGTAAGATTTTGCGTCGATTACCGGGCGCTCTACAAGATCACTAGAAAAGACGTATACCCCATGCCGCGGATTGACGACGCCCTTGATTCTTTACAACCGAATTCTTTTCGAGCCTCGAATTGCTTTCCGGCTATTGACAAATGCCCACAATATATATATATATATATATATATATATATATATATATATATATATATATATATGTGTGTGTGTGTGTGTGTGTGTGTGTGTGTGTGTGTGTGTGTGTGTGTGTGTGTGTATTGCCACGCGCGTTTCTTTCAATCTTGCCGTATTCGGTGTATGCCGATAAAGACTGCGAGCAAAGCTCGGCGCAGACTGCGCCTCGGTGTTCGGAAGCTTCACGATTTCAGTAGATCGTTTTGTTAAGATTGCACGCAAGACGCGAACAGTCAAGCTTTTTCCAGAGCTTGTGGTACCACCAGTGATAAGGCTGGAATGTTCCATGCGTGATGTATAAAACACGGCGCATTCCAACGATAATCAGATTTTCGACGACCAGTGCTCTGTGCGCCGTTATTCTACTACTCAGTGCTTCGTCGACTGCTGCCTTCGTCAACGTCACGACCACGTGACATCTGGTGGAGGTGCTGTTCTTACCGGACCTCCCAAGAACCACGGCGACGAAGGCAACAGGTACTATGACGGACGCGGTGCCACCCGCAGCGATCGTGATGCAGCCTCCCATGGAGCCGCCAATCTTCCGTGGTTCCCCACGTGAAGACCCCGAAAGCTGGCGTGAGACATTTCAAAGGGTCTGATCGTTTAACAACTGGAACTCCCAGGACAAGCTGCCACATGTTTACTTCTACCTGGAAGAAGCAGCTAGGATATGGCTCGAGAATCGGGAGTCCACACTTCGAACTTGGGACCTCTTTCGAAGCACATTCCTGCAGGCGTTCACGAGCGTCGTCCGAAAGGAAAGGTCCGCGACGTTGCTAGAGACGCGGGTGCAACTGCCGAACAAAAATGTCACCATCTTCGTATAAGAAATGACGCACCTGTTCCGGCACGCCGTCCCCGACATGTCCGAGGAGAAGGTCCGTTTGCTCATGCGAGGGGTTAAGGAAGAAAAATTCCCTGCGTGAGATGCGGAAACCGCCGATGACCATCCGGGAATTCCTGTCGGAAGCAACAGCGATCGAGAAGACACTGGAGATGCGCACCAGGCAATTCAATCGCCGCTCGACGCCAGGCTGCGCCGACATTCAATCCCTCTGCTCAGACGACCTCCGCGAGATCATAAGGGCCGTAGGGCGCGAGGAGCTTCGTCGAATGTTCCCGTCATCCCAGCCGCAAGTTTCCTAGATTGCAGATACTGTTCGAGAGGAAATCGAGCAGCCGTTGGGTACCCCTGAACCACAACAGCCTCAGCCGCATGCCATGAGTTACGTTGCTGCAGCACGTCGTGATGCTCCCCCCGTCGCGCCCACGTGAAGACGTCACACTGCCGCAGTTCCGCCGCCAGACACCGCCGCCACCACCACCGACGCCATATCATCCACCCGCCGGCCAGCGCTACGCTCTGAGGAATACCGACGTTTGGCGCGCCCCTGACCACTGCCCACTGAGCTACCACTGCGGAGAAGCTAACCCTACCGCCGCTGGCATTACCGCCAGATGGGACTGCGTGGTTTCGCCATGGACGCGCCGCGTCAATTGCGGGGCGCAAGACCACGCGACATCGCCGAATATCTCGCAGGAGCTCAATGGACACTCCGACGACCTTCCCGCTCGCCGTCGCCTGGCCGCTACATGTCACCGCACCGCCGCCAGTACACTGGCCCAAACCGGGGCCGGGAAACTAAGCGCAGCAACCGATGGAGGTGCGGTTGCTGTACGAGGAAATGCCGAAGATCCTCCACGGCCGCCGACGACGACAACGCGACGAAACCCGCAGACCACGACGCGAAGCAGACGAAGCCCTGCCGACGGAACGTCGCGGACCGAGGAAGACGTGACAACGCAACATGTTAGCAGCGCCACAAATCGACGCAGCCGTGACCCGACGCCACGACCTAATTGCAACGCGAGACGACGAGCAAGTGACCTCGACGTTCTTATCGACGGCCACAGCGTGACAGCCCTCATCGACACCGGAGCCGACTATTCTGTCATCAGTGGACCATTCACCACGAAGTTAAAGAAAGTTAAGACCATGTGGGAAGGCCCTGACATCCGGAAAGCTGGAGGGCACCTTGTAACCCTGGCAGGAATCTGCGCAGCGAGAGTCTGAATTAACAACCGGAATGATCCCGCGAGCTTCGTAGTACTACAGCGGTGCTCGAGAGATGTCATCCTTGGCATCGGCTTCTTAGGCCATCATTGGGCAGTCATCGATCTGCGATCCAAGTGGATAACGCAATCCGCAGAAAAAGCACTACCGCCGCACACGCCGCCAGGAAAGCACGCACTGAATGTGCAAGAAGTCCAAGTCACCATTCCCCCTCGCTCCAGCGTCAGCATTTCCGTCGCCACTCAATAATCAACAGACCAGCACGGCGTCGTTGAAGGCGACAAGCAACTGTTGATCAACCGCGCAATTGGCGTCGCCAGAGGAATAGCCGAGCTGCGAGGTGGGAAAGCAAAAGGGATGCTCACGAACTTCAGCAACGAATATAAGCGCGTGAGCAAAGGCACGACGGCTGCCTTCGTCGAAGAATTTGTGGAAGCCAGCAACACTTTTGCCCTCGCTGAGTGTACCGAACATGCTACGACGAATCGAGGTCCGCAACAAGATTTCGACGTCAATGCGAGCCTTCCGACGCATAAGCAAGAAGAGCTAAAAAACTGCTCCTGGAATACAAAGACTACTTTTCGTCGTCGTCAAGAATTCGGCACACACCGGTCGCAAAACGTCCCATCATAACCCAAGAAAGTGGCAGGACACTTCGTCAGAGCCCGTACAGAGTTTCCACATGAGAACGGGAGGCCATAAAGAAACAAGTCGACGCAATGCTACGCGACGACATCATCCAGCCTTCAAAGAGTCCGTGGGCGTCACCTGTGGTGTTAGTGAAGAAGAAAGATGGGTCCCTACGTTTCTCCGTCGATTATCGTCGCCTGAACAAAATCACGAAGAACGCGTGCCCTCTTCCACGAATAGACAACGCCCTGGATCGACTCCACAACGCGAAGTACTTTTCTTCCATGAACCTCAAGACCGGGTACTGGCGAATCGAAGTCGACGAGAGAGACCGAGAAAAGACTGCCTTCATTACATCAGACGGTTTTTTCGAGTTCAACGTCATGCCCTTCGGTCTTAGGTCGGCGCCTGCGACTTTCCAACGGGTTATGGATACAGTACTGGCACGATTGAAGTGGCAAACTTACCTCGTTTACTAGGACGACGTCGTTCTGTTTTCCTCGAACTTCGACGAACACCTCGAGCGCCTTGAATCCGTAATTCAAGCAATCAAGAGCTTCGGACTCACCCTAAAGTCGGAAAAGTGCCGCTTCGCGTACGAGTAGCTCCTGTTTTTGGGTCACGTGATGAGCAAGACTGGAGTGCGTCCAGACCTGCAGAAAACAGCTGCTATCGCCGACTTCCCGCCACCCACCGACAAGAAGGCCGTGCGCCGATTTCTCGGCTTGTGCGCCTATTACAGGCGTTTCCTCAAGGACTTTTCACACATCGCAGAGCCACTAACGCAGCTCACAAAGACCGACGTCGAGTTACGATGGGAAACGGCGCCACTTCAAGTATTTCAGGAACTCAAACGACGCCTGCACACGCCTTCTATACTTGCGCATTTCGACGAATACGCCTATACGGAAATCCACACCGACGCAAGCAGCGTAGGACTCGGCGCCGTTCTTGTGCAGAAGACTATCGAAGAAGAAAGGGTTATCAGTAATGCTAGCAGGTCGCTATCCAAGGCAGAAGGCAACTATTCCAGAACAGAAAAAGAGTGCCTTGCCATCATCCGGCCTACGTCAAAGTTTCACCCCTACCTCTATGGAAGGCCCTTCAAAGTTGCGAGCGACCACCACGCCTTGCGCTGGCTAGCTAACTTGAAGGACCCTTCAGGCTGTCTCGCATGAGAGAGTGTGAGACTTCAAGAATTTGATATCACCGTCGTTTACAAGTCTGGACGAAACCACTCTGACGCCGACTGCCTGTCCCGTGCCCCCGTTGACCCACCACCGCAGGACGACGAAAACGGGGACTATTTCTTGGGAACCTTAAGCACTGATGACTTCGCCGAACGCCAGCGCGCCGATCCGGAACTCAAGGGCCTTGTGGAATACCTCGAGGGCAAGACCACCGTAGCTCCAAAGGTATTCAGACGAGGACTGGAGTGGTTTTTCTTGCAGAACAGCGTTCTCCTAAACAAAAACTTCTCGCCACTTCGGGCCGACTCCCTCCTCGTAGTACCTTCAGCGTTACGTCCAGAAGTTCTGGAGGCTCTGCATGACGACCCGACGGCTGGACACCTTGGATTTTCCCGTACGCTGGCGAGGATACAAGAAAAATACTACTGGCCTCACCTCACTTCCGACGTCACCCACTACGTGAAGACTTGCCGAGATTGTCAGTGACGGAAGACGCCACCGACTAGGCGAGCCGGACTTCTGCAGCCCATCGATCCACCAGGGCGGCCGTTCCAGCAAATCGGCATGAACTTACCGGGGCCGTTCCCGACGTCAAATTCCGGAAACAAATGGATCGTCGTAGCTACTGACTACCTCACCCGCTACGCCGAGGCAAGGGCCCCTGCCTAAAGGCAGTGCCGCTGAGGTAGCACAGTTCTTCGTCGAGAACATCATACTGCGTCATGGCGCCCCATAGGTCCTCATTACCGACAGAGGTACGGCCTTTACGGCGCACCTAACTCAGGCGATCTTAAGGTACAGCCAGAAAAGTCACCGCCGGACTACCGCCTGCCACCCACAGACCAATGGCCTCACCGAGCGTCTAAATAAGACCATCGCTGATATGCTGGCCATGTACGTCGACGTCGAGCACACGATTTGGGATGACATCCTTCCGTATGTAACCTTTGCATGCAACACGGCCGTGCAAGAAACGACGCAGATGACGCCGTATGGATCGGTATACGTAAGGACCCTGGCAACGACGCTCGACGCCATGCTGCCCAATGTCTCTGACGAGGAAAACATCGACGTCACCATGTACCTTCATCGCGCCGAAGATGCTCGACAGCTCGCCCGCCTGCGTATCAAGAACCAGCAAAGGATCGACAGCCGTCACTATATCCTTCGGCGACGCCACATGTAGTACCAGCCCGGTGACCATGTGTGGGTCTGGACATCGATACTCCGACGTAGACTTAGCGAAAATCTTCTGCGGCGGTACTTCGGACCGTATAGGGTACTCCGACGTCTCGGCGCACTCGACTACGAGGTTGTCCCCGAGGGCATCACGAACTCTCAGTGACGCCGGGCACGTCCCAAGGTGGTGCATGTGGTGCGCCTCTAACCGTTCCACGCGCTTTAAGGAACATTCGGACTCAAGTTTTTACTTGCATTATTGTTGTTATTGATTGTTGCATGCATTTTTGTGCCATGTTCTGCTTTAAGCATCGGGGCGATGCTTTTTCAGAGGGGGGGCAGCGGCACGCGCGTTTCTTTCAATCTTGCTGTATTCGGTTTACGCCGTCAAAGACTGAGCAATGCTTGGCGCAGAGTGCGCGTCGGTGTTGGAGAAGCTTCACGATTTCAGTAGATCTTTTTGTTCAGATTGCACGCAAGACGTGAACAGTCAACCTTATTCCAGAGCTTGCGCGACCACGAGTGATAAGACCGGAAAGTTCTATGCTTGATGTATAAAACACGGCGCATCCCAACGATGATCAATTTTTCGACGACCGACGCTCTGTGCACCGTTTTCAGTGTGCAGCGTGCATTACTTGCTGTAAACTGAGTTTCCGTTGCGAGGTCACAAGTTTGGCCAAATAAAGTGTTTCGTGTGGAAGACGTCGACTGCTGCCTTTGTCAACGTCACGACCACGTGACAATATATATATATATATATATATATATATATATATATATATATATATATATATATATATATATATATATATATATATATATATATATATCGGATATCCCAGCAAAAAATGGTCACGTGAGGCTTTCTTTATCGCAAATAATGCAATGGAAGTTTCTGAAGACGCTCTCGAACTTTGAAAGTTCTATTTCGTGCCTAAAATCGATATTTATTTTTTTTGTTAAATAATCCTAATTTACAAATTATTTATTGGAAAACACAAAAGTACTTGTAGTGCTAAAGGTGTGTATATTTTTAACCGTTGGCTAAATATAGCTGGGAAATCCGGTATATATGTACGTGTGTGTGTGTCTGTACAGAAAGGTCATACAGGCTCGTGTGCGAAGCAAGTTTATTCACGTTTAGCTCGGGGTCATAGTTTCATCAGGTAACGGATCTTACTGATCCTAATGCAGCACGGACCTCGAGCGAAAAGTAAATAAAACTGCTTTACAAGCGAGTGCAATGGTTCTGTGAATATATATATATATATATATATATATATATATATACAATTTATTTATTGACAATACTGCTACTCTCTTGCGAGAGCATGGCAGTTGGGCAGTGCAATGATTTTTCACAAAAATTTAAAGAAAAAGAATACACACACAATATATATATATATATATATATATATATGTATATATATATATATATATATATATATATATATATATATATATATATATATATATATATATATATATATTTACTCTAAAAATTTTTGCTTTGCGTCGTATTAGTAAACTGGCATTGCAATGCGTTCTTTGGACAATCAACAGTGTTTTCAAAGAATATTCCATTAAAATTTACAATAGATACATTATGGGCGTTTGCCAGCGCTACAGGAGCCTTTTGAATAATGCATTGCGGGAACCTGCAGAATACCAATACGCTCCTTTTCTAGCAGTTCACGACAACAAGAAATAACTTCAACTGTACCGGCTTCACGTAATAAATTGCTGGATGTTTCACAGAGGATCCAAGTATATTCACAGGGTTATCAGAGCCGAAGTGCTTTCTTCACAAAGATACCATTTTAACAATATATCGGTTATAACAATGTGAAGCGGCTGCATCGTCATCTTATGTATGAGAATTAACCGGCTTGCAGCAATGCCCACATGCCGCATTTTCAGTTATAACAATGAGTTCTGGCTGTCGGGTGTCAGTGCAGAAAGTTATTGGAACGTGAAATTCCAGAAAAGAAGGAAGAGAATTAGAAATTCAAGCCACAGAACCTCCGCCCCCAACCTGAACATCTCCCAGCGCCCTTTCGGATTCGCAGTATGCTTCACCACTAGGCAACATCTCACTGCGGCTAAGCTGAATGGAAAATTCACCATCTCCCGCTAAAGGGAACCATGTGTGGATGCGAAGCAGCGGGGAGATAATTAGCTTGAGCTGGAGGAACGTCGCCGCTCTCATTTCACGGCAGCGGTCCGGGCGCTCATCGCCGTGCTGCACAGGAGAGAGAATGAGGCGCGCTCGCTCCATCATTTTCATACCGCGGAACTACCGTGGCGCCCCCAGCGGAGTATGCAGCTGTCACAACACCTGTCGTGCGCGCCACTCCGTAGAGGATTTCTAGAGGAGAGGCCGGGGGGACCGTAGGAGAGGAGAGAGAGGGGAGGGGACGAGCATGCGCTGTGGGGGTGTGGGACGCGGGAGCCGCTCCGTACAGTAGAGGATTCCTAGAGGAGAGAGGGGGGAGGACGCGCATGCGCTGTGGGACGCGGGCGCCGCTCCGTAGAGTAGATGATTCCTAGAGTAGAGAAAGACAGTGAGCGTAGGAGAGGGGACGCGCATGCGCTGGGGGGGGGTGTGGGACGCGGGGGCCGCTCCGTAGATTAGAGGATTCCTAGAGGAGAGAAAGGGGAAGGGGACGCGCATGCGCTGTGGTGGTGTGGGACGCGGGAAGGAGGGCCGGACTAAGCCGCCTCCAAACACATGCAAGCAAGATCAAGGAATGGCGTCAACCTGGGCGACAGACACCACCTGCCTAGCCATTGCTAAGCAGCCTCTCTGTGCTATCGGCCATGACTCTGATGAATGTAGTAGTGGTTGACGGCCTTCATATTACTACCGTGTTCTGGTTCTCATAATGGGTGCTTCCCTACTTCATGAAAGTGGCCGGACGGGGGGACGCGGGACGGGGGGACGGGAGACGCGGGAGGGACGGAGAAAGCCCCGAGCATAAGATGATTCGCTTCTAAAAATCCGCGGCGGCGCGGAAGCAGTGGTGGCTTCTGCTCATACACTTTCGGACATGCAATTTCAGCAAAAAGTTGACACTTGGAAGAGTTTCGGCGTCCTATACTTCAGATGTTGTCATATATTGTCTTATGGGGCTTGTGGCGGTCCCGTGAAAGCGTCTGAATTTTCAATCATGTCCGAAAAATCGGCAGCTTTGTTATCCTTATCACTGGTGTTTGTTGGCATATACCATGCGAGTCTAGAGTTCTCTCACAACAGCTGGCCATCCCCTATTTCGCATTTTTCCGTGCCACCCGTTTATAGCAATTATCGGTTATAACAATGAAATTCTTCTGGCACTTGAGTATTGTTATAAGTGCGTTCGACTGCATATGTTGTATATGTCTATGAGAGGCCGAGAGCCCGAGACACCTTTCTTCTTGCTGACACATGTCCTTATTGATTAATGGTGCTTTTATATACTCTACGAATTTGCAATGCCGCAGTACACCAAACAATGCGGTTCTGGCTACACATCAATTAAGATGTCAACCTCGCTGCCGACATCACTCTGTCGTACTTTTACTATGATGTGATCGGGACATTTGAATTAGGTCAGAGTCTCTGTAGTTGCAGTCAATTTGGTCATTGTCTTATTGTTATCGACCTTTCACTCAGTTCATTTTGGCAGCTTTGTGCTTTGGTAACATGTTGGCTTCTTAATATATTTCTTATGCGCAACTGCTGTCACAACATGGCCAGCGCTGCTGTAGCGTTTTCAATAGTACATTGCGAGAACCTGTGCAAGATCAAAGCGCTCCTTTTCTAGCAGTTCACGACAACAAGAAATAACCAACTGCAGATATAGAAAGCGGTTTCACGTAACAAATTTCTGGATCTTTCACAGAGGGTCCTAGTATATTTACAAGGCTATCAGAGCCGAAGTGCTTTCTTCATCACTAAGTATCAGTGACTATACAATTGCAATCACCATCACCTTCTTAATTTGACTACCTTTTGTGCGTGAAACGGTCGTTTTTTAGTATTCAAAAAAATGCAAAGTTCTAAATTTTATACACGCTCGTTAATGCGAGAACTACGCGAGTCATTAAGCAGAAATTTGTTTGCTGCGAATCACAAGCCAGTAATTTACGAGGCTTTTCCTTATTCCTCGTGTTCTTTAGTTACATAAAATCTGAAAATTCCTTGGCTCCTTACAATGGATGAAGTAAAATCATTTTCTTAACTACAATATTTCTATACCTCATTTTATATGGCATGAAGGCAATTCGCTAGCTGGAAGACATGTGCGCTGGTTCTAATGGCACGAACGTTTCATTGCCACTTTTAAAATATTGGAAGAGAAGTGTTCAGAGATTGTCAACGTCATCGTGCAGTGCGATTTGAAGCCAGCTGCTGGAATCAATGTGTTCAACCTCTCCATGTTCGCTTTTAATAAAAAAACTGCAACAGAAAGGCTTGGCAGACATAAACGGAATAGACAGAAACGTCGTTTGTCAGATTTGTTTCAGAAATTCAGGTACCTGAAAGTATAATTACTCATAGCGGATTGCCTGCAACCCAAATGTAAGTTAGTTATGATCTCAAGCTCTCACACAACCTTGGGTGTTCCAAGTTTGCATAACTTTTTTTTCAGTTCCCAAAACTTTGGCGCCGCTGGGACAGGATTTGCCGAATTATTTACCATTGGCCTCACAGATGAAGGTCAGTGAACCTGTTTTGCCCTCTGGCATATCTTCACACCACAATAATTGAAGTATTCCTTATTAACGCAATAGCGTTAAAGAGCTCGTTTCGCAGAAATTCCGGTGTCGGCGTCGGCGGTGGCGGCGTCGTTGGTTGTGAGCGAAAAATCATCATCTTGTCCGTGACTGAAAAATCGAGAAAGATGCAAATAAAATATATAATAAAAAATTCCGGGTCCGAGTGAGGATCGAACCCAGGTCCTCTGCGTGGCAAGCAGGTGTTCTACCACACAGCCATGCTTCTGCTTGGAATTACATAGAAAATAACTTCCTCTGCTTGGAAATGCAGTGAAAGTAACTCGTGCTTTACAAACACACGCGTCCTGCATACAGACGTCACAATACAACATGTAATATCGCAGTAATACTGCGTGGTACAAGCCTACATTGCCATCGGGCGTCAGAACATGTGAATATCATAATCACATCATGGTTCAAAGCCAGCCACCCATTACCAAAGGCACACACGTTACTGCGTGTATTCCTTTAACACCACGTAGTGGGTGCATAGGAAGTTCGAAAACATTCCCCGCTCATTATTGCCCGTGGTTTAAAGCATGCTACCCATTACATAGTATGCACTAAGTGATTGAAGTACGCATTAGGTACAGGATATCGCTATCGTGTTCGACTCTTAAAGGCGAAACTTAAGGGTCCCCTAATTTTTTTACTGCCTATGCCGGTGGCACGTAAAGTTATGCATCAATAATGAGCTTCTCATCTAACCCCGTCGATACCAAAAGAACAGAAGAATAACAATTTTAGCCCAATTTGTAAACATTTTTTTAAAATAAAATGGTGCAGTTCATCGAATTCGAAGCGGTTCCTTTATTTTACAAATGGCATAAAAAGGATTACTCGTAGGGGGCTTCACCGCATGAAATTAGAATGACAATGGCAATGGTATCAAAGCCCATATACAAAGGGCCCAACACTGACAAGTGTGGCCATCTAGCGCCACGAAACACAAGTATGACGAATATATATTCTCAATTTTGTCCTTCTAGGGTCAGTTCTTTGTCGATGACGAGTATGGTCGTCATCGGTAATTTTGTTACAAAATCTCATGCTGACTATGTGGCTTGGGCTGCTCACAGAGAGACTCGGAGCTTAACAAACTATTTAATTGGGTAAGCTATCGTACACAGATTATAACATACGTCTTCACACGTCAGTGTCCATGGCTCCACTGCTGAGCCCGTCGCACTGCCACGCAGAGACGAACCCCGGAAGCGGAAACACACTGTGGCTGACTGTTTCGCTGGTTCCCGCTAAGCGCGCTAGTACGTCACTCACATTTCACCTCTCCCCGGATGACAAAGTCCCTTGGTCTCCCGTGGTGTCCACACTCTTTCAAGCACAAAGTTTGCAGGTTAGGGAGAAGCTGGCGCACACGCTGCGGGCGCGTGGGCTGCGGCTCCACGTGTTTTCTCTGCTGGCACTTCGCTTCTTCCGATTCCCGCTTCTTTTCCTCTTCTTGCGGCGGCGACTTGTGTCCTGGCGCGGCCCATTCTCCTCTCGCGACTTTTGCTTCTCTTTTTCTCTCGGCTCAGGCTTCTCTTCTTCTCGAGGCTGTAGCTCCTCTTTTTCTCCCGGCTGTGACTCCCCTTTTCTCGACTCTTGCTCCTTCTCTCTGCTTCGCTTCTCACGACTGTGGCTCCGCCTCTTGTCTCAGCTGGGACTTCGCTTTTTCTTCCGACTCCTGCTTCTTTTCTTCTCTTTGCGGCGGCGACTTGTGTCCTGGCTCGGCTCATTCTCCTCCCGCGACTTTTGCTTCTCTTTTTCTCTCGGCTCAGGCTTCTCTTCTTCTCGACGCTGTAGCTCCTCTTTTTCTCTCCGCTGTGACTCCTCTCTTCCTGACTTTTGCCACAGCCTAAGTTGGCTGGTGGCAGGTCGGGGTGGATGGTTACCGGAACGGTAGTGCAGCCGTTTGACGCGACAGAGGTTCGGTCCGATGGCAATGTTCTTGCGGCCAAATTTTGCCAACGAGGTCCTTCTGGCACCGGCAATGACTCTCTTTGAAGGCAGTCTTGTGGTGCTTTACCCGGCGGGAAACGCTTTGGATTTGCTAAAATGACCGTATTGGCCATTTGCGGGACCAGACGCTGAGCGCCTAGGAGCGTTACACCCGTGGCTGGGTGTTGTAGCTGAGTAGGTTGTGGTGGCTGAAAGACCAAGCGAGCTTGCGCGGCCGCAAACCAGTCTTCACCCAAAATAAGGTGAAGAATGTTGTTTCCCAAAACTGCTGCATCCACCACACCAGAAATAGGGCCAGTAGTCATTTTCAGGAGGGCTGACCCAACCGGTAGCGCTGTACCACCTCCAACAACGGAAAGAGGTAGATTGGTCCAGGGCAACAGCATTGTAGAGGGAAGGATGTCTTTGGAAATCAATGTGACTTTCGAGCCAGAGTCTGGGTAAGCGTCGTTCTCTCCGACTTCTGTAACGGTCGCCGTGAAAAATGGGCACATCTGTTGGGAAGCTTCCAATGTTCCGGGCAAACCGTGTAGGGCTAGTGGCTGTCCGCCGCCAGGGGTGAGCGACGATTGGGTCCTTGGTGACCTGGTACGCGGAGGACATGCCGCTGCCAAATGCCCCACCTGTTTGCACTTGTAGCAGACTGCTTGAGTTATGTCTTGGCCACTGCGGAAGGCTGGGGCCCCATAGCGCGCGGAAATGGCTTCATAGTGGCGTTCCTGTTCTTCTCTGGGCAACGCGGAAATGCGTTGCCTTGGCTGCGCTGTTGTAGCTGTTGTCGGTGCTGGTGGCTGGAAACTCGGCTGCTGATGTCCTAGGTTGCCACTTCGAACTGACTGCAGGGGAGGCCATACCGGTGGGTTTGCACTTGCCGTGTGTTGCATATGGGGAATGCACTTGTCCAGGCTTGTGCACTTGGATAGGAAGTCTCATATCGTCGAAGGTCGATTAGCCATGATGGCTGCAATAACATGCGGCTCGTTGAGGCCTTGCAGTAGGTAGTCAATTTTCTGAGCGTCGGCGAGCATTACGGGACAGTTTTCAATCTCCCGTAGCTTCGCGTAAGCGTACTCCTGTAGGCTCTTGCCTGGGTCTTGTCTAATCTTGATGACGCGTTCCTGCCACTCGAAGAGGGCCAGCTCTGACGAGAATGCTTCCTTCAAGGCCGCGCTCCACATTTCCCACGTCGGATGATAATGCGCAAAAGCTAAATGCCAATTTTAAGCTAGGCCTTTCAGTTTGCTTGCGGCAATAAGGCGAGTGGTAGCGTCATCCCATGCGGCAAGCCGTCGTACACGGCGGGTCATTGATCCAGGCATTAACATTATGCGTTGGAGAATCACCGAAGTACGCTATCAACGAGGACAAGTCAGGCAGTGTGGTAATTGTTCTCGAGGGGCGTGGGAGCTGCTGGAACAGAAGAGTCAGGCTTTCGAGCATTGCGGTATAAAAGGGCAAACGCGCGTTGCCGGCGACCTCTGTGCCATCGACGCTTGACCGCGGCGTTGCTTCACGACGTTGCCGAATGTCGGCTTCGAGACGCTGAACGAGCTCTTCTTTGTTACCGGTGCAGTCTAAATCGCGACGAGTCAGTTCTTCGCGGATAAGGTCAACTCCGAACCGCAGCATGGTCGCGTAATCCAGTTCTTGCCATTTAATTCCAGGCATGATGCACAGGCAGGCGACGCTCGACAAACCAGCAAGGCGAGGGGGGCGGAACGCCGCAAATCAAACTCGGGCTTCGAGCTTTAGTCTAGTGGTTGATATTCATGGTTTTCTTGTAACGACTGTGCGTTCCGTCACATGCAAAGTAAATAGCGATATGCAGTAAAGGCGACAGTCTCTTGAGACGCGAATCGTCGATGGCGTGGGTGCAATTGCAAACGCGATACAAAAGGCGAAGGGCTACTAACCAGCCTTCTTGTGCTGCCGTGGCTGGCTGGCTTGGCAAAGGTCCGGCGTCGACTGCGCCAAATATGAGGGTTGGGCTGCTCACAGAGAGACTCGGAGCTTAATAACAACAAACTATTTAATTGGGCTAAGTTATCGTACACACATTATGACATACGTCTTCACACGTCAGTGTCCATGGCTTAACTAGACTCTACCTCGACTGCCGCGCTCGTCCAAAGCCACCTAGAAAAAAATATTTTTCCCAGCTGGCTTTGGCTCGTCGGACTGCCACGCAGAGGCGAACCCCGGAAGCGCAAACACACTGTGGCCGACTGTTTGGCTGGTTCCGGCTAAGCGCGCTAGTACGTCACTCACAACTACACTCGTCAACGGTACCGAAAGGGTTAATGATAAATTGAAAGGTTCACTTACGCAATCAGTTAAGACGAATCGAAGGTGAAAGCTATTGTCTTTCACATGCGAAGCATTTCTTTGCGTACTGCATGTACATTGAGTGTTTCTAAGTATCTATCTTTCCATATATCAATCTATCTATCTATCTAGCCGCCTACGCCTGAATGCTCTCGTGATCGCCTCCTTAAAATTGAGGTCGACGAAAGTTAGCAAGGGAGGGTAAGATGATTTGACAAATATGTCTGGCTGGTCGTGACTCGAATAACATGAAAACCCGTCGCGTAGGTCATCAAACTCATTTCTCCAGACACGTGTGGCGCATACCCGCAAACCACGGCCCGTGGTATGCGGGTATGCGCCACAGTTGTATGACAATTTATATCTACACAGGCAGGGTGAGGACAGACATTGTTAATTTGACTTCGACAGCGTTTGGAAAAGCTGTCATAGACGGCGTTGACTCGATGAGTGCAATAATAGAAATCCGAGTCCTAGCAGGAATCGAACCCATGCATTCTGCGTGGTAATCAAGTATTCTACCACAGAGCCCCGCCAGGTCTCGAAACTGCTTTGGAAAAAGACCCTATGCAGGCGTAATATTGGTGAAACGTCAATAGTGCTTGCAGTGCTTCTTATCTCATTTCAAAAACATTACATATGTACTCCTATGATGAAGGAGTCATGTCGCGTTAACGCCAATTGTATACTTACGCGCCATACACTGCGGTTGCTTTACGTAGCACTATCCAGGGCTACCATCCTCGCAAGCACAAGCGCTAGATATCAGCTTACGGCTTCTGGTGTTGGTAATGCTCATGTTTCAGTTGGCATCGTTGCACAACTGTAAACAACTGCTTATATCAAACATATGTGACTGTTCAACATATGTCTGTGTTTATAACATTTGTACATATATGTAGCGTCATTTCGTATCGTTTTGCTCAATAAAAAAATTACAACCCAATCACCTTATCTCCGCACGCTTCGCATAACGTCGATTCCCATGATACTTGGGATCTGCCGAATTTTTTCTTCTCATCATGGCATCCTGCAGTGGCCACGGTAACGATGTAGCTCACAGTGCACAAATCATCCAATGGCCGTGCACTTAAGTTTGTGGCGCGGTCATTTTTCTATTAAATGCGAAGCGTTTCTTTGTGTACTGTAGACCCCTTGAGTGCTTCTATCTATCTATCTATCTATCTATCTATCTATCTATCTATCTATCTATCTATCTATCTATCTATCTATCTATCTATCTATCTATCTATCTATCTATCTATCTATCTATCTGTCTGTCTGTCTATCTATCTATCTATCTATCTATCTATCTATCTATCTATCTATCTATCTATCTATCTATCTATCTATCTATCTATCTATCTATCTATCTATCTATCTATCTGATCGCCTACGTCTGGGTGCTCTCGTGATCACCTCCTTAAGGGGGTATGGTAAGGTAAACCCCCCAAAAATCGAATTTGCAATTTTGACACCGAAAAATCCACTGCACTCTGAGGAACAAAGCTGTGGAAGCCCGACGTTGAGCGGCCGCTCCAAGCGGTTTAAATGCCGCGCCAAAGTGCGCCGCGCTCCCTGGCGTAAGCAGTACGCGCACATAAAACTTCGTTTTTCTCAAATCGCGGTTTTTATAAATTTCTCAACTTCAATGTACCTTTTCTCAAAAAGTATTGAATCGATTACGATGAAACTTTGCATGCCTGTGCTACAATAAGTTGTAAATAATCTGAACGAAAAAAAATGCCGAATTTCTAAAAAGTAAAGCTGTAAAACAAATTACGCAGCAATGCGCACCCTCTGTGGCTTTGTGCGTGCAGTAATTTTTTTTTTACAAAACCTCCATGAAGGATGTCTTATTTTTTTTAGTTCAGATATAACCTACAGGTCTCAAG
The DNA here is from genome assembly GCA_030522465.1 of Rhipicephalus appendiculatus. Taxonomy (NCBI): domain Eukaryota; kingdom Metazoa; phylum Arthropoda; class Arachnida; order Ixodida; family Ixodidae; genus Rhipicephalus; species Rhipicephalus appendiculatus. The sequence goes on along the minus strand of JALIZH010006284.1, from coordinate 141,904 downwards.
AATAACATGGCTTAATATCATTACATTCCTTTCGGTGGTTGCAGAGAAAAGGTACATTGAATAATTGAACCACTTTAAAATTTGGGAGTGGGCCACAGGAAGGATAGGCAACCCAGGCATACAAAAAGGGTGTCACGTGATAGCCAGTGGAATTCTTTGTGAGCACGTGAACTTTATGTGAATATTTGCAGCCGTTTCTGAAATATTACGTTAAAACTTACATATACCATTTGCCCTATCATACCCCCCTTAACTTGGTGTGGATCAAAATTAGTATAGGAGGGTAAGGCGTTTGACGATTATGACTGTCTCGTGAAGACATGAAAAGTCACAGTTTCGCCGCAAGGGCGAAGCAATGAATCCGATAGCAACAAATTGGGATTTCACGCGAAGAACGGCAAGCAGATCAAAACTTGAAGCGCAAGCGCATAACATAACATAACATAACAGTTCAAGCGCATAGTACGCATGAAACATACGCACAGGTATACACAGAACGAGCGTGAACTAACAAGTGTCACAGCTGTTACTTCACTGTGTTTGAACAGCGCGCTTCTTTTGGAAACGGGGCCTCTGCAGCGAGCCAAATGACCTTTGTCCGATCTGTAACCTAAACGCAATCTTTCTGGTGAAAGCACACGATGTAAAACTGCCCACATCCCCCCACCACAAGATAAGCGTGCGCGCGCGCCCGGGCAAAGGAGACTACGCCCTGCAGGTCAAAGTGCAAGTTGAGGAGCCAACACATCGCCACGAATGGGGCACCGAGCGCGCACTTTGCGGCATCTCGCTGGTTTGCTGGTAAGGCAGAAAACACGCTGATATTCCCCAGAGATCGGCGTACCGGCAGCGGCAAATGGTGTATAGAAATAGCTCGCCGTTAGTATGCTGAAGGACCTGCGCTTCTGTGGCCTAGCGGTTAGCGCCGCGCGCTGCGCAGCGAGCGGTTTCCCGTTCAATTCTGCGCATCGGAAAATATTTATATATATATATATATATATATATATATATATATATATGTGTGTGTGTGTGTGTGTGTGTGTGTGTGTGTGTGTGTGTGTGTGTGTGTGTGTGTGTGTGTGTGTGTGTGTGCATATATATACGGGGCATGACGGCGATGCCTGTGCCAACGGAAAGAACAGCCGAGAGTGTCCATATAATTGATCTCGCAATAAGAATGGGCAAATCTCGTCACGCGCGACGTCATATCCTCTCCTCCAGACACGTGTGGCACATACCCGTATGGCCGCGGTATACGGATATCCGCCACAGGTGTTTGACAGTTTATATCTGCTAAGGAACGGCGAGAAGAATAAATGTTATGGTCCCAGCTGGAGTCGAACCCGAGCATTCTTGCTGGCAATCAAGTATTGTAGCACAGAGCCACGCCAGATCTATGAGCCGCTTTGGAAAAAGACCCTATGCAGGCCTAATGCTGGTGAACCGTCAATTGTGGTTGGAGTGCTGCCCGTATAATTTTATAAACATTACATATATACTCCCATGAGAAAGGCGTCACGTCGAGTTAGCGTCAGTTATTGTTAAGCGCCATCCAGTGAAGTTGGTCTACGTAGCACTATCGAGGGCTACCATCCTCGCAAGCACAAGCGCTACATTTGAGCTTACCGCCTCTGGTGCAAATACCCTTGTTGCTCTTGGCATCGTTACGCAACTGTAAACAACTGGTTATATGAAACATATGCGACTGTTCAGCATACATAGCTGTGCTTATAACACTTGTACATATGTTTAACGTCATTTCGTATCGTTTCGCTCCACAAAAAATTACATCACAGTCCCCTTCCATCCGCATGCTTCGAATGACATCGATTCCCATGGTACGTGGAATATGCCGAATGTGTTTTATGACATCATTTGTCGAGAGAATACCCAGAGATTTGTACCGTACTTTCAGAATTAATTTGAATTCCAGGCCGCGTACTGCGCTATAATTTATGATTTATGTTCTCAGGAGCCTCGAATTCTAAACGGCAGCGTTTTCTGACCATGTTAAATAGCAGCTGCAGGGCTCCTTTCAAGGAACCTACAAATGATTTTTGTCGACCCATTTTTTTACGGTGTGACAGAAATCTCACCCTTCGTAGTGTTAGTAGCTGCACTAGTTAATCCCAAAAGCACGTAGTTATTTTCCGAGCAGTATTTTTCTATCTGAAAGGTACCTTTCCTCCAGCAACGCTGAGAATTGATAGCGATGCCACCAGCCCTTCTGGCGATTTGTGAAAGCTGTCCTAGTTCTCCTTTCGCAGGAGTTCGTGAAACGATGCTTAACCACCTTTATTTTCAGCTTTTCAACTATTTTTGCAAATAACAAGTTGTTACAATGAGATGATGTGGATTTATACGTATTCCCTGTATTAATACCGCTTTGTGTGCGTCCAAGGTTGCCTGCGCCTGTGCCATGGGTGGCTTGTCCCGGCGCCGTTACTCTGTCGATACACGAGCGAAGCCAAGTCATCGAAAACGTCAATACGCATATGCACGGCTACGCCGAGTAGCAGCGCGCGTCATTTATGAAACGAAGTGTAGGTAGCAAAACTACGTCGGTCCAATATCTTAGTGACCTCCTGGAAGCTGCGTGCACGGTTGCATGAACACGCTGAAAAGTTGCTCAAGATGCGCTTACGAGCATGGGATCATTACGTCTTGAGAAGGCAGCGCCACTTTAATGCATACAACTAAAGCAGGCCTATATGTACATTTTTATTGAGTAATATCTTTTAATATAAACAACGAACAATATTTCAATACCAGCCAAAAAATCGTCGACCGCGTACAGCAATCAACGGTCACGCGACCGGGTACATTGGACCATTCATGTTTTTGCCGTCACAGGAGCAAAAGGTCATTGTTCATGATTTTAACCAAAGAAATAAAAATATAAATCCACCTCTCCCGAAAAAAAAAACAGCTTGGTTTGAGTAAATGCGGTGGACAATCTTTTCATCAATGGAGTCATCACATTTGAAGTTCTGGGCTGTGGCTACGTAAACCACGACCTACTAAAACACACATGACCCAGAGTGTACGCACGACTCTCCGTCGTCGTTCTGGAATATAGTCTAAGCGTTATGTGTATATGTTCTGTTTGTATATTTTCTGTCTCTTGCGAACCGGATGGTTGACTGAAGTACGTAAAGTTTGAGATCGTCGAAGTTGTGACAATAAAATGCTCTGACACTGCTTCCGGTAATTTCTTTGCCGTGTCCGCGCGATCACGATTTAATCTAACATAAAGCGGCTGTCCTGTTTCGCCAATGTACCGTTTGCGACAATATAAACATTCGATCATGTTTATAAGGCTTGAACTGTTGCAGGTAAAAGTAGAGTTTATATGATGGACGTAACCACTCGCGGTTGTATTAACCCTTTCGGCCCTGGCGGTGTCAATTGACACCACCACACAAGATTTCCCCTAGCACCTCGGAAATGAAACCAAAAGTGCTCATTCTTGGGGGAATACTTCTTCAGTCATCCCCACGGCGATTGACATCAATATTGTAACATGTTTGCGAAGCTGTAGGCCACAAAGAAGAAGAAGCTTGACCGAAGTCTTGGGTGAAGCCGAGGCGCGGAAGCTCTGACGGGTAAACGCCATTTTCGGGACGACGCAGCGAAGCTGTTTCAATTAGTATCACACTGAAAAATATCACGTTAGTTCACATTTTGTCTACTCTAGTCAGTAGCACAAATAAAGAAGCCATTTCTCTCATTTCACAAGCACTGAGCTCTGATGACCTAATTTGATGACATGTTAATTAATCCATAAATACTTGCACCACTGCCTCAATTTTTTGGTTGTGGTCTTCTGAACTCCTAATTATTGTGAAAACACGCACAAATAAAGTCTCCGATCAAAATAAAAAAAACCAGGGCTGAAAGGGTTAACTAAAACGTCATCCTAAGTGTGTTTGTAAGCCTTGCATCTTGGACGCGAGCAAGGTGTTATGCGGACAGTAAAATACGGGTTTACTTTTGCATGTACTAACATCTCTAAAATTCGTATTACGGCGGTACATGACCTTTGGTACTTCGGGAAACGCTTTTCTGAGGTGCTCGTTGCTTGCTAGTATTGGATAATACTTACAGAGGATATTATTTATGTATGGGAGCATATTTGAGTATATGATTACAAATGGTGGTTGTGTTGTGCTACGGGGGCCCTTTTAGCTAGTGTTGATTTTCTATCTAGTGTACATGTTTCGTTCTAGACCTTGTTTAGGGTGTCTAGAGAGTGATTGCTTTCAACTAATGTTTCCTTTAGGTTGCTTAAGTGGTGAATGTAGTCACCGTCTTCGCTACAGCTGCTTCTTATAATGTTCGAATGTTCATATTATCACGTACGGTACGGTATATTCGCGAAACGGAACACCCTCTCAATGTTAGATTAATTGGTCATCGCACGGACACGGTAAATAAAGTACAGAAAGCAGTGGCACAGCATTTTAATGTACCTGGTCACAACTTCCACGATTTCAAACTTTACATGCTTCAGTCTAACTTCCGGTCCGCAAGAGACAGAAAATATGGAGAGGCATACCTTATCCACAAGTTAAGTGAACTCGTGCCAGCAGGTATAAGCGTTTCTAAGGGGGCTCTTGAATACATTCGATATCGTACATACACAACGATAACCAAATAGAGTGGAGCCCTGCTTCAAGGAACTTCAACCTACCATTGTTAAGTTGTACTTCCTTTGTAAACCGTGATTCCGCGAAACATGTAACCCCCCCCCCCCCCGCTTCTATGTTTTCTTTTATTTCATGGTATATCTCTTCCCTTTTACTCATACAATGCATTACGGCCGTCCCTTCCCGCACTGCCATATCCACAGTTGCCCGCTCCCCATTCTTTGTTCTGATTGGAGGAGAGTGTACGAAGCATATACATGCTAGCGTTAAGAAAATCATTTCTAGCCTTGGTGGTGGTAAAAACATTTATCTGCTTTTAAGACGGAGAGGATGTGTGCTGGGACCAGCCTCTAAGGGACTGCTCCTTAGAAATACTAGGTTGAGGTCCCTTGTTCGGAACTCCAGTGGCGACGGCTAAGGCTTGTTGGGACTGGTGGTCGTGGCAGCCGAGTAGGGTCGCCTGCCAGTCCTCCCGGGTTGGGTTAGCGATAGGGGGTATGACCGTGTTGGAAGGGCAGGTAGAGCACTACGGCCACGATTTTCGGCCCGCGACCAGCCCTGGCCATGAACTCGTTTATACTTTTCCGCGCGAACCCGGCCCGGTGACTCAAAGCGAGACCCGGGCCCGAGAAAAAAATTCGCCTACCCGCTCCGGCCCGGCCCGACTGCAGATCAGGCCTGACAGGGGCCCGAGCATGTTGCCCAAACGCGGAATCGACAACGAGGTGTTATAATTGGCAAATATCTACGCTTAAGTGGCGCAGGCTTCGCTAACAATTATACACTAACCAACGGAAATTTCTTGCAAGAAGGGGCTCGCGTTGGAAACAGCTGGGCTGATATTCTGGATGCAATGAGTAGCCTATTTGTTTGGCAGTGGTACACTGCACCTACTTTTTCTGTAAATACTATGAGGTTGCAATCAAGGCTTCGACGCACACCCGTCTGGTTGGGAAGAAACATTGAATAAAAAATTACACCATCTCCCTCTAAAGGGAACCATGTGTAGATGCGAAGGAGCGGGCGCTAACGCTTACACTGGCGGCGGCGTTGACGCTGGCGCTCATCGCGTCGTTGCGCAGGAGAGAAACCTGGGGAGGCGCAAAGCACGCAGTGATGGGCCGGTGTTTTCTACTGGAACACGCCAATAGCTGCTAATGGGCAATGAGAGAAAGAACACTCCGATTGGACACAGAGACCCGCAGTCCACTTTTAGTTAACGCGCACGCTGCGAATTTTTATTGTTCAACAACGCACAGGAGAAATCTCCCACCGGCACTACCTTGCAGGTCAAGATCCAGTGCCTATATACAGGGTGTCCCAGCTATCGCGCAGCGCGAATCTAAAAAAGAGGAGCGGCGTTACACGAAGCAAACCTAGTGCATATTGTTCCCAGTATACTGTAGTAGCCGCTACTAATTTTTTCGTTCATGAGAATTAAATAATTAGTCAAAATTATTTAACAACTCTAAAAGTACTCAGCGTATTATCAAAATGTCAACGAGGCTAATGTGGGACTGTTGAAACGACATCTGTCTGTGCTACTTTCAACAACGTACTAACTACGAACTCATATGTTCCTGTTAATAAAGAAAGCCCGCGAAATACGAAAAGTGACACGTGACTCTACGGATGCGCGCATCAGGAAGCAGCGCCCTTGAAAAAGCTCACTGAGAGGTAGCCAGTATGAATGAAAAAAAAAATACAGAAAGAAAAAAAAATACGGATCGCGCTATCTGCCACTTCCCGTTCAAAGAAACGCGCCGCTTTGATACCGAGTCAGGCTGTAATCAGGACAGTGCGCCGGCCGCGTTACCAATGAAAACAGTTGGCCGTGAGATATGCATAATGATAGTGACGTACAACTGGGCGGAAGGAATCCCTGCAAAATTGCGACGCAGTTGTTGGCACCCGGTCTGTACCCTTGCCAATGTGCGGAACGCTGAATCTGGGAACGAAAAAGAGGGAAAGCGGTAGCTTGCAGTGACCTCATTTGAGGACGCTGCTTTCTTTTGCGGGGAGGAGCGCATTCACTTGGTATTTTTCATATCTCGCGGGCTTTCTTTATTAACAGGAAAAAAGGAGTTCGCAATTAGTACGTTGTTTAAAGTAGCACAGACAGATGTCATTTCAAAAGGCCCACATCTGCCTCATTGACATTTTGATAATTGGGTAAGTACTTTTGGAGTTCTGAATATAATTATGACTAATTAATTATTTCTCATTAACGAAAAATTTAGTAGCGGCTACTACAGTAAACTGGGAACAATATTCACTAGGTCTGCTTCGCGCAGCGCCGTTTCTCTTTTTTTAAATCGTGCTGCGTGATAGCTGAGACACCCTGTATACGGGGTGGCCAGTGAACGGTTGTGCAGCGCGAGCAGTCGGTTTTTTCAATCAAGAAACTCGCTAGCAGACGCTGCCTGCGTCGTCGTTGCGAGGCGAGAGCGAGGGGGAGCGTAGGAGAGGAGAGAGGGGGGAGGGGACGCGCATGCGCAATGGGGGTGTACACGCCGCGGGAGGGATGCCTAGAGAAAAGAGAGGGGGGAGCGTAGGAGAGGAGAGAGGGGGGAGGGGACGCGCATGCGCAGTGGGGGGTGTGGACGCCGTGGGGTCTGATGCCCTAGAGGAGCGAGAGGGGGGAGCGTAGGAGAGGTGGTGTTTGAGAGGGTGGGCGCATGCGCAGTAAGGGTGGTCACGCCGCACACCGGGTTGAACTCCGCCATAAGATGATTCGCATCTAAAAGACGAGGACACCGACCACAAGAGAATGAAAATGCGTTGACGTTTCGGGACACGAAACGAGAGCCTTCTTTGCAATCATTGTGAACAAGGATACCGTTCTGGGTGCCGATACGATATGGCGATCATCAAGAGCGTTTCGCAGCATATATTATAGCAAGCAAAGTAGTTTCAGCAGGAGTTCAATTTCAGTACAGAGCTCAATAAAAACAGGAGACAAAGGGAACACAACGCTCTCTTCCCTTTGTTTACATTGCAGTCTAATAAAATTTAAAGCATGCTCGAACGACAAAGCCAATCATGTACCTTTCTGGGTAGTATCGCCTGTCTTCAGCCTAGTAGCACCTTGCCACAGCAAGAGAACTAGACAAAGAAAGCCAAATTCATTATGTTGTAACTACACTAACCTAAACAAAAATTGTAATCAACCGCGCACACGACGTGTAGTTTTAGAAATATTGTATAAGCAGCCGAAAGGAAGAAAAAAAAAATATTTGTCCTAGCATTCTTTTCATCTTTCACACCGCTGCTAGTATATACACTCTAGCAGATTTTGTGGCACATTTTACAGCTCGTTTCTTCACATGACATTCTGCAAAAAATCTAATTACCAAAAAATATCGGGTTTCAGCACGCCATGCGCTGTTGCATCACATAGTCTGCCACGCTAAAGTTTCTCGCACTGCTTGCGCTGGCCGCAGGGGCGTACATCTGCCTTGCCAATTGTGAAGGCGTCGCCAGTCGTTTTAAATGCGAATGCATTTCATAGTCGGGCTATGTCAGGCATCCGGCGTTGTGCGGCGTTGGCGTTGTCCGCGGCAGGTGTTTTCTCTCCGCTCTCACTCCCTCTCCCATAGCAACAGCTGCGGGCGCGCGCGCTTATCCTCGCCCCTAGCAACCGGAGCAGGTGGTGCGGGCGGAGTAGCGGAGAGTGAGTGGAGAGGAGGAGCGCGCTCTGACACGTGAGGGCGCTCGCATCGCGGGAGCTCGGCGGAGCTATATATGAAAAAAACTTTTTTTAAAAAAATAAATAAAAAATCATAAAAAAAACACAAAAAAAAAGCAAAAAAAAAAACAGGCGCTGCGCCGTGCTCCCGACCGGGCTGCAGAAATTAGGCGCCTTTTCCTTCTTCGAACCACCACCACCATATATAAATGGAGTGAAGCGCGCGCGAAATGCATTCGCATTTCCTCACGACTCCCCTTCGGGGAGGTGGGGGGCATTTTTTTAACTTCCTCCACTAGAGAAAATTTAGGACGTCTCTGCGCACTTCTGCACAATGAACACAGCTGTCCAGCTCATCCCTGCTTTTCTGTCGTCCCCGAACATCGTGCGACTCTTCAGTGTGAAAACTCCTCTTTGAGGACTTCTCGTTGCACTTTTCAGCAGTGTATGTTAATCATGTTTTGCACAGCGCTCTCTCTTCATATTATAATGGTGTACGGCTTCCTACCGATCTTGTACAGATAGAAGGTGGTCATTGAACTTCGCGGGCATACGACTGACATGAGGTGGACGAATGGACGAAGAGATCTCGACCTATTGCCGGGGTCTGTTCCAATTTGGTAATAATGGCGCGAATAAGCTTCTTCTAAGCATACTCATTGGATGCATATGGTTCGAGGTAAAGGTACCTCACATGGCACGGAATTCGCAAGTGTCTTTTTTCAAGCGAGACATTTCTTAAGCGAATATATTTTGCCCGACGCCTTGTTTAATGGACCTATACTATTCCTGCACACTCCAACGCTGTTGCGGAAGTATCTGTATCTCTCGCACTTTGTAGCGCAGGGGGTCTCAAACACGCGGCCCGCGGGCCGCACACGACTGTCTTCGTCCCATTTTTATTTCCTTTATAAGCATGTTCTTAAGCTACATAGGCATGACGGGCCTAAATCATTATCTTCTGAGGCACCCCGAGCGTCCGACATGCCTTGATACATAACCGTCAAAGAAAAGTCTGTTTCAGAATTGGCGTCCATATTTAGTCATTTTGGAGATATAGTTATGCTGTTGGAATCTCGCCACCAAATACCCTTCAGAAATGGCTGATATATGAGATATGGGAAATGGCTTTCAATTGTAAAAATTAGGTGACATTTATTACAACCTATTCTCTACCACCCCCCTCCCCCCTCCTACCCCCCTGCCCTAGCCCTCGCGGGTGTAAATTTTCATGAATGTAGACCGTTAGCTGATGTAAGTTTGAGACCCCTGTTAGAGCGGTACAAGACGAAAGCTCAGACGCTAACAATCTGTGGCTGTTTTTGTCGATCTCGTGTGACATGACCACTGGGAGCAGTGACAGATCCACGGAAAGCAAATGTCGTTATAGGGATTCTCTGTAACGAGACTCCGGGCAGTCCTTTCGTTTTAATGGAGGGTTGGAATATTCAAGAACGTTTCGCAGCTTCAGAGCTCTTGCGATGATAAGTTATAAATTTATTTTATTATGTTAATTGTGATAAGAGAATCACGTTTGTGATATAAAATAATAAAGAATGCAAATGAAGCCCAGTATAGCCAGATGTTGACTATGCAAACGTCTTGTCTATTTACTTTTAGCTCGCCCGTTTCGAATAAATAAATTAGCTGGATATGCAAGGCGCAAACGAAGTTCAGTACTTGTCCATCATAAAACTCCAAATAGCTTGCCCCACACGAAAGAAGCGTTTTTTTCGAGATCAAATGTGAAACATATATGTATGCGCAACGTCTTTGCTACAAGCTTAAGGGGACACTAACGAGAATAATAATATTTATATTATCAGTTAATTCCTGTTTTACAATTCCACAATAACCACGCTCACCGTGAGCAGACTCCTGGTAAGCGCGCAAAATGCCCAAAAAAAAATTTCGGGTGGCGACGCCATTTTAAAATTCGTGCACCAGAAGTCGTCACGTCATAGATTCTCACGGCGTCTGCTTGGGCCTAGGTATATTATATCTGTGATAGCAAGGCGATGGACTGGGCCAGTTCGTGCATGTTGAATAGAATAATAACCAGCGGTAAACATGAAAGACGGAGGAAGGACACGACAGGACAGGCTGGCACTTACAAGTGATCAAAGCACGCCTGAAACGCAAACTTATACCTTCCGGCAACCACCTTGAGCATGCGTGAAGGAGCGATGCGTCATACAATACAAAAAAACTTAACGAGTTATCACGACGTCTAGAAACGTCATCTTCTTAGAAGACGGGTGCACTAACGTGTAGCGGACGCAGTTGTTTCCCTTTCTTAATGTAGAACGGTTCCAAAATTTTCTTTGGATTTTAATCTTCCCCCGATCTCGTGTTGTCAAGAACAGGATCGCAACCGCACTGCCTGCAATGGCTTGGTAGATGAGCACCATCGTAGGAAGGGAGGCCTTGTGTTCTCTGAGGCGATCATTCACACACCGGCCAGTTGGGCCGATGTATGCTTCAAGGTCTATCCAAATAGGTCGCGAAACTTCGGGCGAAAAGTGGTACAGAAGCTATTGCCAGCTACATCAGCATGGGGAGTTATCGGAGCTGCGATTGAAGCGCGACAGTGTTTGGAGGGAACAAACATTAATATTGAACCACCAAGTTTTACTCAAAAGCGAAGCAATCATTATTTTTTTGAAATCACATTTATTTCCCGATAAGTATTATGTAGGTGCAATGAGCAAAGATTTTTCACGGTGTTTTATTATTACGAAAAATCTTTTTGCTAGCACCCTCTGCTCACGCCATTATTACTCAGGGCAGCCGTTGCGCTGCCCTGAGTAACGCATCGTGACGCAGCCCATCCCTCGCAATATGCATCCGTACCACCATAGAGGACGCGGAAAAGCTCGAGTACGGAAGCTGCACCGACTAAAGGACCACTCTGGCGTTTACTATACAGGCGTCAGTCTAGTGATGCAGAACTATCGATGGTACTATCGATACTATCGATAGTTGAGCCACTATCGAACTATCGATATTACAACAAACTATCGATAGCGCTATCGATAGAAAGTTTGAAAGTACAGTGGTCAGCACACATGTCTAGAACAATGGAGTGTCGCACTCGGAGCAGCACGAGCGACATCTGCAGTTCGAAACGTGCCAATTTTCTGAGCATGCGCGGCGCCAATGCAGTTTCCGTCCTTGATTATCGCTTCGGCCGCGATAATTGATTTGGCCCTCAGAAGGGCTGTGAACTGTGTGTGCAAAAAATAAGGAAAAAAAGAAAAACCGCAGTCGCCCGGATTGGCTCCTATTATACTGTGAACGTATTCTCGATTCGTGGTATCGTATAATACCGAGAACGGTGGACTTCGTTTTTTGCTTTTTTTTCTTTTTAACCATTCAGAGTGCTTGCGACGGCCAAAGCAGTTGTTGCATCCGCAGTGATAAACAAGGATCAAAAATGCAACGCACGCGTGCCGTTGGCACCGCGCGTGCTCAGGTGTGGCGTATTTACGACTTGAGATGTCGGCCGTGCAGTTCCGAGCACGACGCATCTTTGTTCTAGACATGGGAGTTCATACAATCGATAGTATAAAATCAACCGCGCGAACTCATTGCAGCATAAACTTTACTCTCCGAATGCGTGGTAGTATATGGCGGAGCAGGAGAAGCAAAAAAGTTGACATAGTTGCGTTTCTTCAGCCGAATGATTGGCTGACATTAATGAGCTGAACTGTTCAGCTTTAGGAGAAAGGAAGTCGTCACATGTGGGGGAACTGCGCGGGTTCAAAGTTATATTGCATTTTGTGATTTCAAAATAAAAATATCAAAAGCTAAGTTTTTGATTGTAAGGTGTAGCTGGTTACTTTTGAATCCGAATTTACTTATGGACATATTCCGGCATTTTGATTGCGGCAATAATTTATTTCATTCGCCAGGAGAGTGCTCATAAATTAAGCGAACTGAGTACTGCCGATAGCAGGCTATCGCAAATCATTTGGTAATATCGCGGTCCAACAACAGCATAATTATTCCCAACACTATTGATTATACTATTGGCCACAATACTCCTGATTGTACTATTTATTGCACTCTAGATAATATCGATTGGTTACCGATACTCGTACTATCAATAGTTAAAAAAAACTGTCGATATTTTCCGTTATTTGTTCTCTGTATGGATGCCCCGTTGTGATGCAGAACTATCGGTAAATTGACTATCGATAGTATCAATAGTTTAAGAAAGAACTATCGATACTATCGATAGTCCATTTACCGATAGTTCTGCATCACTACGTCAGTCCCTACCCAAAGCAGCAAGGGCGAGCTCCCGCCTTCGCTCTCGCTGTAGTCAACGGGGCAAACATGTCAACTCTGCGACCATACTTACCTCATCCTCCGTGGTAGCCGAGGCAACTGCTATCGCTCTCGCCATTCGAATGGCTGACCAACAGGGTATCTCTCCTTACGTGGTCTCAGACTCTCAGGCAGCTTGTCGCATGTACCTCAAGGGCATATTACCAACAAAGGCCATCCAGCTGTTGGAAAGTGATGTCCTCTTTCATCACGGGTTAGTCTGGTGTCCAGCCCATACGGGCCAGGATCTCAATGAACTAGTTCATTGCCAAGCTCGAGTACTCAGCGGCCGAGCCATAAGAACACCCGCCACTGAAGAGGACACACATGATGGGGTAATCTTGGACAAAAAAAGATTAGATCGCCGCATCGGGGCACTTCCCACAAGGACCTCGACAGACATCAAGCATGGGACTGGTGCCGCTTGCAGACCAATACATTTCCGAATCTGCATAAGCTTCACATCATGTACCCGGAGAGATATACCCATGCATGCCCCTGGTGCAGAGATATTTCCACACTAACGTATATAACCTACCGCTGTCCAGAGCGACCCGCCACAGTTGACATAGGACATACGCACCCAATACAAACGTGGTCGTGGGAGGCGCGACTCACTGAACGGACCCTGGGAAGCCAACTGGCGACCCTAGGTCAGGCCCGCCGAGCCGCTATAGCCAGTGGTGCCTTTGAAGAAGGGCCCCACCCGCGATGAACCACTTTTTTTAATAAATGTTGTGTCTATCGTTCTCCGCCCTGCGCGACCTTTCCTGCTCTTTCAGCAACTTCTCGGCATTGGCTCGCGTCACATGTTCTGAGAACCCAGCCGACTTCAGTCTACTTGCTTGTTGTTCTACACTCGCCTGTATCGTGTGAAAGCAGCTCTTTTGCAACGCGTTCTTGAAACAAAGTATTGCTATCTCTCTTTTTGTTAGCTTTGGATGGCAAGAGCTGTAGGGTCAGGCCCGAGCCCGACCCGGGCCCGCCGTGGAACCTACTTTACCCGGCCCGCCCCGGCCCACGGCCTGGCGGGGCCCGGGTTTTCGGGTAGGTCTCTGCCCGTGCAGTGCTCTAGGGGCACGCCCACACTATATTATAGGGATCTGACGACACCGCATCACAGTGGGGAGAGCTGAAACTAAATGAGGGGTCAAAATGCTTGAGAGCTGCTGGGCGCAGCAATGCTTCGGTGCGAAGGTACACTCTAAAGCTACAGTACTCTCGGACTGAAAAGCGACATCACTTTCTTTACTACAACGACTTCCATGAGCAATTACTCAAGGTAACCATGTCATGTCGCTAAGAATCCGGCATCTAAAGATAATGCTGGATCTGATGTAAGCATTCGAGTCAAAATACGCCGCTATGACAGGAAATCGAGATGTTAGAAACGGACGTACGTGACTTAGCCCTAAGTTGTCGCGTTTCAATCCGTGAGTATTTTACGCAGAGAACTTGGCTTGACATTAATATGAAGTTCGGAGATCAATAGGAAAGTCTACAGAATACGCCAAGAACGTCACTTTTCGGAAAATAGATGCAAAATATATAATGAGCCAAGGCATTTCAAATTAATTTGCTTACCCAGGCATTCCAAGCGGCCGTGAATGGCAGGCCAGTGCCCATAGTACGCAGTTGGCAGAGAGTGGCGCCGTGTCGCGCGAGGATTCCGGGCAGTCGCATTCGGTGTTCTTGCATCTACCGCGCTGCACACCACGCAGGTCAATCAATGTCAAGTTATTCATGAAGCTGTTCCTTCTTCACCACTTTTCTCAACCACACAAAGCGAGCCCACCGCACAGTACACTCGAAGGCCAAGCAGACACCTGGCAGAGACGAAGCACAATGTACCTGCTGAGTCAATGGCTCCAATGGCTCTAACCTCGTTTCCCGCCAAAAGTATATACTGAAGCGAGCGCCACCTTTCAAAGCGCTCGCGTTGAAAACAAAAATAAATGAAAGGAGGCACAAGTCACACCAGCCAATCAGAAGCGCGTAACGGCGACGTCGCACGGCTGTCCTGGCTATTGTATCAGGATATATATACGCGTGACGAGGAGAAGTGCGATCGGCGGCGCGGACTTTTGCTCAGCGTGAGTTTTCCGGTTCTCACGCATAGAATCCCCCATCGCGCGTAAAATAAAGCAAATGCACGTTTCCTCGACCGGCGTCACGCATGGGCGGAGGAAAACCACGCATATTTTGACCAAGTGGTGCTCAAAACGTACTTTACGACGCCGAGGAGCGTGTTTCACGCTTACTACGCGTGAAAGGTTTTAGAGTGTAGTAAGAGCGGCTCATCCACCTTTTTAAAATCGTTACATAGGCGAGATTAAAGGCGATGACTATTTTGATAGTAGGCTGGAATATGTTGAAGGTATTGGCCGGATTAAAAAAATCACGGCATATCCACGAAGTGAATGATGATGAGTGGGCGAAGCTCGATCGTTTTCATCCATGGCAGGCAGAGAATGTGTGGTCTGGAACGCACTTATACTTGATGGTCATCAGCGTCATCGTCATCGTTATCACGTGTAGTGGGTACATTCCACTATACTGCGTCATCGTCATCTTTATCACGTGTAGTGGGTACATTCCACTATACTGCGTCATCGTCATCTTTATCACGTGGAGTGGGTACATTCCACTATACGTGGCTATCTACCTACCTACCTACCTACCTACCTACCTACCTACCTACCTACTTACTACTACTACTACTACTACTACTACTACTACTACTACTACTACTACTACTACTACTACTACTACTACTACTACAGAGGAGGGACAGATCCACACCCTTAGGAGCTTCGCCCTTAAAACGTGTTCCTGATCCGGTAGCTTTGAAGAAGACAAGTCCACTTGTCGAAACGCCGGTTTGAACACACAACATCTGTTTACGTATTTTTCTCACCGCAAGCTTCCTTCTTCCCCTTCCCACCGTTTTGTGGACTGCCTAATATGGGTTTTTTTAATTGTGCCACGTTCGTGAAGCTTGATTTTCATAGCTTTCTTGATGATAACTTTGTCGTTTCGTCTTTTTCACTATTGAATGTTGGGGTATCACTGATTTTGACGTGGGCATGATTTCTTCCGAAGTAGTGTCATTGGTTTTTCCTTGATAGTGGAAAGTGCTGTTTAGTATTGTAAATGTATGAGCGATGAGTGAGAGCTTTGTGTTGTATTACAACGTAATGTTAGTGACATATACTGAAGCAATATTTTTGGATTAAAAACTAAGAGCAAACCAATAGTGTTATCTTCTGTATTGCCACAAGTCGTGCTGCATCTTTCATGCCACAGGTCGGGCGTGGACTTGGGACGCTCGACCAGGGGGACACTACACATGGACAAAAGGTACGAAAGACAAATTTACGAGGATTATTCAAAGATGCATGGGACGCTCAACGACCAAGGGCAAAGGCGATCAGAATAGTCCTGGAGCAAGCATTGAAGTAAGTTTTCTTTTACAGCGAATGCTGTAATGAGACCTCGTGTCATAGTTGTCCACTGCCGGTGTCCGTAACCGCTATCACGCGAAATATAAAAATGAAAATAAAAATATCTAGGATATAATGGGACTCGAACCCGCGCCTTCTCTGTAGTAGCCCAGTATTCTACCAAAGAGCGATGGTGGTGCTTGAACGTCATTTGCAAACAGACCATATGCAGGTTTCGCGCGGAGAGAGGAATCACGTTAGCATGTGTGATAAAGCGTTTTAGTACATCAAAAAAACAAATGCTTCTAAAAAGTAAAATAATAAATGCTTCCAACACATTGCAAAAAGTTTCATCCATAATTCGTCGTCTTTATCAGCCACTGCAACAGCAATGTAAACGTGTGTAGCGGGTAGGGTGTGTAGCGGGTAAGCCGTAAACGTGTGTGGCGGGTACCAGGCTTCTCTGACGAATGACGAATACTGGCATAGTGGACGCTTCCCTAAAACACAAAAAATACGATTCGTGGTGCAGTGTACACCTCGCATTGTACTTGTATTAGTTGCGAAGGAATCACGTTAACATATGTGTTATAGCGTGGCAGGAAATTGACAAAAGCCGGCAGATCCCACGCGCTGTGGGAATCGATGTAATGCGAAGCAGCCAGGAAGGAGCAAGTCATGCTTTACATAATTTGCATGTCATGTTTTACATGTTAGGACCTGTCATTTATGTTCGTCGTACAGTCACGTCGCGCAATACCAGTTTTGGTGTATATCAAGCTAGCGAACTGCACGCAAGCGCACCATGAGCGTGGCATGCAAATTCGTTGTAGATAACATGCATGCCAAGATTTTCATGTTACCACCTGCCACTTATGTTCGTTATACAGTCATGTCACCCAATACCAAATTTGATGTATATCAAGGTAACGAAACGGCCGCGAGTGCGCCATGAGCGTGGAATTCAAGTCATGTCGCAAATGACAAGTCATGATTTCCATATTACCACTTGCAATTTATGTTTGTCATACAGTCCCTTCACTCAATACCAAGTTTGGTGTATATCAAGCTAACGAAACGGCCGCGAGCGCGCCATGAGGGTGGCATGCAAGTCATGTCGCACATGACAAGTCATGATTTCCATATTACCACTTGTCATTTATGTTCCTCATACAGTCCCGTCACCCAATACCAAGTTAGGTGTATATCTAACTAACGAAACGGCCGCGAGCGCGCCATGAGCGTGGCATGCAAGTCATGTCGCACATGACAAGTCATGATTTCCATATTACCAATTGTCATTTATGTTCTTCATACAGTCATGACACTCAATACCTAATTTGGTGTATCTCAAGCTAACGAAACGGCTGCGAGCGCGCCATGAGCGTGGCATGCAAGTCATGTCGCACATGACAAGCCATGACTTCCATATTACCACTGGTCATTTATGTTCCTCATACAGTCATGTCAATCAATACCAAATTTGGTGTATATCAAGCTAACGAAACGGCCGCGAGCGCGCAATTGAGCGTGGCATGCAAGTCATGTCGCACTTGACAAGTCATGATTTCCATATTCCCACTGGTCATTTATGTTCGTCATACAGTCCCTTCACTCAATACCAAATTTGGTGTATATCAAGCTGACAAAACAGCCGCGAGCGCGCCATGAGCGTGGCATGCAAGTCATGTCGCACATGACAAGTCATGATTTTCATGGCACATTTGTCATTTATGTTCGTCATACAGTCACGTCGCTCAATCCCAAATTTGGTGTATATCAAGCTAACCAAACAAAGGCGAGCGCGCCATGAGCGTGGCATATAAATCATAGTTTTCATGACAAGTTAGTCTTGATTTTCATGAGATGAGCAGCCATTTATGTTTGTCATACAGTCATGTTACGCCATACCAAATTTGGAATAAATCCCATTAACGATACGGCCAGGAGAGAACAATGTCGTAGGGGGCTAGATGGATAGATAGATAGATAGATAGATAGATAGATAGATAGATAGATAGATAGATAGATAGATAGATAGATAGATAGATAGATAGATAGATAGATACTCTCAAAGTCGCCGAAGTTCGCTAAGAAACGCTTCGCATTTAATAATGTCGCAACTTGTCCGTCGCGTAAAACTGGGTTCCGCCCAGCACAGCGGTTCCGTAAAGGACACCTTACGGTTCCGCGAGCAGCCAGAACGAGTGCAACGCGATCGCATTTTTGCCCCCGTTAGCAACCAATTCCTTTATTTGGACAAGCAAAATTACATTGCATTTTGGATTTACTGAAGCCAATGAACGCCCCATAAGCACATCATGTCGCTTACAATAAAGAACAGTCTAATGATTGTGTAAATTTCATTTATTAAAGAGTCTATAGCCTGTTTAAATCCATTCTTGTAAGGTATGTGTGCGGGTAGCGAGAGACCCAAGTTGTAGCACCATAAAAGCATCGTCCTACAGTGTGCATCATGAAATTTTCACCATTTGCGGACCCCAGGAGACAGAACGCGTTGGTAATTGATGCTGGTGAGCATTCAAACCAGTTCAAGCGACATCAGCGGGATCCTTGGTGCTTTATCAATGTCCCGTCAGCGATCAGGTGGCTCGGCTTTCATACGCGGCGATTTGTCACTGCTGTATGTCAGTTCTCTAATTGAAACGCCCAACGTGAGCCTTGATACACGCAAGACTAAAGTCACGTAGGACGCGTCGCTTTCACCCGGCTGCGGGCTACACGGGCATTTAAGCTTAGCCTTACGACGGGTGTATCGATCGACGGCCTCTTTGCTGTGTGACTGGCATGCCTCCTTTTATTTTGCATCGATTAAAACAGCCCTCTGTACATCCGGCGCCTCATATTCGTGCATACATTGCTTACTCTGCACGGCGCCTGAAGCGTGTAGTGAGTGGTCAGCAGGCGCTTTACGCGACACACGCTGTGGCGTGGGGGGGGGGGGGGTCTCTGTATTATCGCGGGTTTTACATCAACGGCGATGACCTTCGATATTAGAGAAAAGAGAAGGGCCCCACGCTGGCAGGGTTAATAATGTGGCTGGGCGCGTCGTGAGGAGGAGGAGGAGCAAAAGAAAACCGGAAAGGCAGGGAGGTTAGCCAGTTGTCAGACCGGCTGGCTACCCTGTGCTGGGGAAAGGGGTAAGGGGAATCTACACCACCGCTTTCAATTGTCTTCATGCTCAAGAAAAAATCCCGCCATATCCACGAAGTGAATGATGATGAGTGGGCGAAGCTCGATGGTTTTCATCCATGGCAGACAGAGAATGTGTGGACTGGAAGGCGCTTATACTTCATGGTCATCAGCGTCATCGTCATCGTTATCACGTGTAGTGGGTACATTCCACTATACTGAAACGCGCTTATACTTCATCGTTACCACGTGTAGTGGGTACATTCCAGTATACTGCGTCATCGTCATCTTTATCACGTGGAGTGGGTACATTCCACTACACGTGGCTACCTACCTACCTACGTACCTACCTACCTACTACTACTACTACTACTACTACTACTACTACTACTACTACTACTACTACTACTACTACTACTACTACTGCTACTACTACTACAACTACAGAGGAGGGACAGACCCACATCCTAAGGAGCTTCTCCCCTAAAAGTTACGTGCTCCGCGGCACTCTGTAAAAGCCACTCGGGTTCCCCAATGCCTGCGAATTTGAGAACTACTGCCTTACATATAGGCAGCAGATACCTCGCTTGTGTGTGGAAAAACGAATAATGACTTGGTGCATCCCTACTTCACAAAAATTGTGATTGTTTATGACATAGAGGGTATCCTGCAAGTTTACTTGTGGTAGATGCCCCAAAAGAGTTTACAAAAGGCTCTAGATATGTGCTCTTCTAAATTTTCGCGGCGAGTGTGCTGCGTGTTCCGCGCAACCTTGTATTGGTTGTTATAACATCCTTAATAAGGGAGAGAAGTCTACATTAGCCCATGTAAATTTTAAGGAAAAGCGAGGCTGGTTCATCTTGGGGGCTTAACGAGGCTTTATGCTAGATCTTGTCTTGGTGTAGACAAGGTAGAGTCGAACCACAGCCTGTCACAGATCATTAAAAAATGTCGAAATCCAAGCGCCAGAACTAACGTGCAAAACTGGTTATGGCACCTCCCGTAGAAGCGCGGGCCCATCGTATCTGGTAATCGGCTCGCGCCACGCCAGGAAACCCTGCGCGGCGGCTCTTCGGACTGTCTCCGTCGGTGGGCGCGGCTGATAATTAAAGCGCGGTACAGGCAACGGGGCGGAGGGTTTTTTTGCGGACAACCGAAGCTTTTTTTCGAGCTTTGAATGCCTCCCTCTTAAAGAGCAAGCATGATTTCTCAGTATTTATTGCGATAGAATCTGTAAGGACAATCTCGACGGGATTTTGCGGTTGCCGTCGCTGTCATGTCCCGTATAAAATCCAAATTGGTAAGGTTCCCCAGCGTATTGTACGTTCCATCCGCGGGTAATAGCACGCGAGCGGGGGGCGATGAACGCGGCTGAAGCAGGGATCACACGAGCCGGCCCATCTGAGTCGCTCAGATACGCATGCGATAAGATCACCCGCCTGTTAGACCGGCGTCGAATACTCAAGCAGAGAGGAAATGCACCGCCCGTTTTTAACGAGCATGGAGAGACGCGAAGGAGGGTTGCTCGAGCAGATACTGGGAACTTGATATTGCGGGGGCAGTCGCCATCGCTATCTCGGCATCCATATGCGGGCGGCTCGTGTACAATTCTACGTGCTGCGCTCTCAACGCGAATTGTCTGCGAAAAGAGTCCCTTGAGCGGCCCTATTAACGCGATAGCGTTAAAGAGCTCGTTTCGCAGAAATTGCGGCGTCGGTGTCGGCGTAGGCGTCATTGGTTGTGAGCGAAAAATCATCATCTTGTCCGTGACCGAAAAATGGAGAAAGATGCAAATAAAATACTAATAAAAATGTTTGAGTCCGAGTGCGGATCGAACTCAGGTCGTCTGCGTGACAAGCAGGTGTTCTACCACACAGCCACGCCTCTGCTTGGAAATGCAGTGAAAAGAACTTCCCCTGCTTGGAAATGCAATGAAAACAACGTTCATGCTTCACAAACACACGCATCCTGTATATAGGCGTCGCAATATAACATGTAATATCGCAATAATAATGCGTCGTACAAGCGTACATTGCGATCGGGCGTGAGAACATGTGACTATCATAACGACTAAAGCCGGCCACCCATTACCAAAGGCACACACGTTACTGCGCGTATTCCCTTAACACCACGTAGTGGGTGCATTGCAAGTATGCACTAAGTGGTTGAAGTACACAATAGCGACAGGATATCGCTATCGCGTTCAACTCTTTAAGACGAAGCTTAAGGGTCTTCTCTTACACAATCGTTTTGTATATTGCGTGTGATCGGATCCTAAATCGTTAGCTGATAGCCTCACTTCGTATAACAATACAATTTGTTGCTATCGCATTCATTGCCTCACCCTTGCGGTGAAACTGACTTTTTGGTCATTGCTAAATATTCGAAGTAGGATATTTGCGCCATCTCCAAAAGCTTCACCCACTTTAGCAAAGAAAAAGAAACAGATGTTCTATAACGTAAAACGTTTTAGTTCTGTGTGCGTTGCTTTTTTGTTTCAATGCATATTTATGTCGACGCCACCGCGTGAATGACGGCGGGAGCCATCCACTTTTGCTGAACAGCCTAATCAAACAATTTCGTAATTCAGAGACAGTCTGTATTTTGTTTTGTTTTTTACGACACAATGACATTATAGCTGCATGGTGAAAATTTCGTCACTTTTTTGGCTGACATTAAAAAATTTGCGCAGCTTGCACTAAGCCGTGCAAGACTTGGTAACATCACAATTGCTGGGCACCCAGCTGGTCCTAGCTTGGCTTGGCCTTTACCCTTTCATCTCTTATTTTCCTACCCCCTTGCTATATACTGTAAATGGCTATCCTTGCTTCTTTCTTTAATATTTTTCTGGCATGTTTCTAACTCTCTCACTCTCTACCTTTTTCTGTCTTTTTTCGCTTTCTTCTCTTTCTTTTTCTCTATTTTCTTTTTCTGCGTATTTCTCTCTCTCTTTCTCTGTAGCACTCTCGTCTTCCTTTTCTCGCATTCTCCCCTTTCATTAAAATTATTTCTCTTTTCCTCTTTCTTTCTTTGTCGCTCTCTCTGTACGGGATCCCCCCCCCTTCCTTTCTGTTCTTCTTTCCCTTCTCCTCACCCTACTTCCCCTTGCCACCTCCTTGCAATACGACACTCCACAAGGCTATTTGCTATCCTGTGCTAGCATGCCTGGACAGCCGAGTGGTTACGACGCGCGCCTTCGGTTCATGTGTACGGGACCTTTTATTCCTTTCTATCTCTATCTTCCTCTCTATCTCTCTTTCTCACGCCCATCAGAGTTATTGCATTCCACGCCAGAACAATCGGCGCACGTATTCAGGAAGCGAAGCAGAATATGAAGAAAAGGAGGAAGAGAACACGTGCCGGTTCTTGATGATAATTGTTTATCTGCGACACACGACAAACCCCGCAAAGAACTGCTCTGCCGCAAAACTAAGAGCGCGTATGTGAATATCGTTTCATTTGATCTGAACTCGCGAAGGAAGAGCGCCATACCTGGGGAATGAAGACCGTACCTGCGTCTTTTATTAGGAGCGAAGCTCCTCATGGCGAGACCTGGCCGGTTGTCGAGCGGCGTCGTCAACCGTCCTCTGTACCCCGTAGTGTTCCCCTATCGTGCAATAGAGGGCGCTGTCCCATAGAGATGCATGCAAACTGCAGTTGTGTGACGATACACTAGATGGCGCTGTAGGCATTCCATTTCTCGTCTCGTTTCCGAGAGGGCGCTGTCCCATAGACATGCGTACAATATGGCGGTTGGGTGAAGGTACGCTAGATGGCGTTGGCGGTGCATCTGGAAGACGACGAAGATTCAGAAGGGAGCGGACGTCTGTCTCGCTCACTCCGTGTTCGTGAGATCCTTGAGCCCAAGCCATTGGTCCTAGACCAACGCAACCAGTATCAGAAGATTCATCACCACCAGTGCGATCCGTGGATGCATCTCTCAACCAGGTAGGCCACTTATAAGGCCACCTTCTTCGCAAGAAACCTCAGATTGCATGTGGAACGGAGCTCAGCCTACCACGTAGGTAGGCGTCGCCTAGCCCGCCGCCAATTATGGCGGCGTCGACTTCTAGTCCCCACGTGCAAGGATACGACCCAGACTCTATGCAAGTTCAACAAAACAGCGACCCCGCGCCCCTGCCGGGAACTTTCACGCCATTTACAGACTGGGTCCTGAAAGATATCGCCCAACGTCAGGCCGCGGCTGCACCTACTGCTTCCTCACCGTTGGACACAGAAGACATCTCCTGCGACGGATATTGGACCACCGTCACCTCGAAATCCAAGCGCCGGACCACACTGAAACAGGCGGAGGACTCGTGGCATCCTCGCTACGCCCCTCGACTCAATCCAGATGGCTATGTTGCTGTCATCAAACCCAGAGTTACGTGCAACTTCGCTGCATATAAGGGACAATGCGTCGTCGCGGAAGCAATTCATGCAGCCCTCCTACAGGCAGCGGCAAACACACCTGACCTACAAATCGACTTTACACAATACGGACTGTATCCCGTCTGGGACCAAAACATCATTGTGATCAACACCCCGAACGATGCACTGATCCATCACTTCCTCAACATATCAGCACTGAAATTCCCAGACAGAACTGTTCCAGTACACAGCTACCTCAACCCAACGGACAAAACGGACCGAGGCGTCATTCGACTTGCCAACCACATTTCTACAGACTACGTAGTACAACGCACTGTCTCGCCGTGCACCAAAGTGATAGGGGCCCGGCGTCTTGGAACCACCAACGTAGTCATGCTCACGTTCGAACACGCAGACATTCCAAGAAATGTGCTCGTTTTTGGAGAAGACAACCCTGTACAACGATACCGCAAGACCATCCCAACCTGCTCCAATTGTGGCAAGGTCGGTCACCGTACCGATGTCTGCCCCAATCCGACGGCACCATCCAGCCGGTGCCCAACATGCGGGAAGACAGGCGTCGACCTTGCCAACCATGAGTGCCTAGCCTGCTGTCTGCTCTGTAACGGCGCTCACATCACCGGAGCAAGGGAATGTCCCAAGCGCTACCGAAGACCGGTGGGCACGCCATCCCGACCAGCCTCCTCGACACGCGGGGACTCATGCGAGCGAACATCCACGAGTAACAACGGAGCCCGCTCACGCTCAGGCCAACGCAGCACCTTCCGAGGCCGCTCATCTAAAGGGGCTCCTCGTGCTCCATCCCGATCCAAATCTCGGTCGAAATCTCGGTCCAGTTCGAGACCCAAGCAGGCTCTACAACAACAAACCACCCAGGCACCTCGGAGCTCCAGTCAGGGTCCATCTCAGACGAACAAGAGATCCGTACCACCGGTAAGCTGGGCAGAGATTGTTGCTCCCACCCAAGCTAGAAACGATGACGACTCACAATGAATCACACAACTCCAAAAGATGATAGCCACGCAACAACAGATGCTCATGAAACAACAACACAAGATAGAGCAATTAGAACAACTACTGAAGTCACGAAAATCTAGTGAACCTCCACCCAGCACAAACCAGCTTCAATCTACAGCGTCAAATATGGAAACAGATACTCAGGCTCCCTCGCTTGATCCAGGCGAAAAACCTCACCAAGACATGATCGAACGAATCGTTAATACAGTTGTAAAAGTACTGACACCACTCTTAAAACTACAGATCAGCGAGGAGCTACAACAAATACGGGACCAACATTCTGCCTCCATACAACAAATCAAGGAACAAAGCTTGGCCTCAATCAAGGAAGCTGTGCAGCCCAAGCTACTTGAACTAGATGCCCTCACCTGCAAATACAAGCGCAGCGTCTCACAGCTGGAACAGGGGCACGGAAGAACACCTGTTAAGCTACTCACGGGGCGCCGTGATATCTCCGCGACAGCGTATAAAACCGGGGATTCGGAAGAGATATCTTCTTCGAACCCATGATGGCGCAGCTCCCTCGAAGCCTAAACATAATACAGTGGAACTGCAGAAGCTTTCGCCGTAAGGCGGCATCGCTGCAACAATACATAGGCACGCTCGATCACCAACCCGACATCATAGCGCTGCAGGATACCATAGTCCCCGATATCAGATTTTCGTCGTACACAACACATGCCAACAAACACAACACATCGGTCTGCACTTTAGTTCACAACACCTGCACTGCGGTCACGGTAGATCTCGACCCCCGCGATACACAGCTTGAGTACGTCTTCATACGACTTCTGCCTATCAAGCGCTCTCAACAGCCCGTATACGTGCTAAACATATACAGTCGACCCAAGTCGCATAAGCAAACCTTCATCGAGGTCTTCCGCAAAGCCAGAATACAAGCTCGAAATGCTCCGTTGCTTATAGTAGGCGACTTTAACGCCCGACACCCCTCCTGGGGTTATCCGCAGGAGGACACCAAAGGACGAAAACTGTACGACCTCATGGCTCTTGAGGGTATCACTCTCCTCACCGAACCAGCCTACCCCACTCGCACGGGTAACAGTGTTTCGAGGGATACATGTCCCGACCTAACGATGGGTATCAACCTTCCTCAGCCACGCTGGTGGAACTCAATGGAGAACCTCGGGAGCGACCATTTCGTCATTCACACGTCCTTATCGTATGGTAGACACAAGAAGCATCAAAAGACAGTCAAGCTAATAGATTGGGCAGCTTTCCGCAAGACAGAAAACCTTCCCTTTCATCAAACTCCCACATCGTACTCGGAATGGGCCGGCATCTTACTGGAACTTAAAAACGAGGTTACCAAAACAATTGCGCCTACATTCGAAGCCCCAGCAATCGATAGCCATCTCTTGCATTTATGGGATGCCAGGCGCCAACTCACAAGACGCTGGAAACGACAGAGACTCAATCGCCGACTCAAGACACGTATTGCCGCCCTCACCGCTAAGGCAGAGAAATACGCAATCACACTCGCTAAAGAAAATTGGTTCTCGAAATGCGACTCCCTTACGGGATCTCTTCATACCAAATCGGCCTGGCACCTCCTGCGCCACCTCAGTGACCCAGATTCTACAAGAGGCGGTACTAGAAGAAGCCTTCAGAGGGTTATACACGGCTTCCCTGGCAACGACGCGAACTTACTCGGTGCCCTACAGTCGAAGTATGTCAACACCGCGCGGGATCACGCACCCATACCCATGTATGACGGCCCTGATAATCCGGAACTATCAAAAGCGTTTACGGTCATCGAAGTTAAAGCGGCGATACAAAGCATGAGAAAAAGGCACCGCCCCGGGACCCGATCAGGTATCGTTAGGGCTCCTCTCTAACCTAAGCGATGACATCACTCAGTTGCTGGTAGACAAAATGAACCAATACTGGGACGCCGGAACGCTTCCTATAGAGTGGAAATCGGCCGAGCTTACTTTTATCCCAAAAGCTGGCAAAGTACTTAATATTGATAACCTTCGTCCCATATCCCTGACGTCATCCGCTGGTAAGGTGATGGAGAAGGTCATACAAATGAGGCTAACCGAATATCTAGAAGAACAGAACCTCCTGCCTGATACTATGTACGGCTTTCGTCCCGATCTGTCAGCGCAGGACATCCTCCTCCAACTAAAACATGAGATTGTCAACCTACCCAGCGGAACCACTCAAGCGGAAAGGGCCATTCTTGCAATTGATTTCAAGGGTGCCTTTGACAACGTTCGGCACTTTACCATCTTGGAAAACTTACGTGAACTCAAGTGCGGTCCAAAATTATACGCATATGTGCGGGACTTCCTTACAGACAGACGGGTCACTATCCGCATAGGGGACCTTAAATCGCCACCCATCACCATGGGTGATTACGGTACCCCCCAAGGGGCTGTCCTTTCCCCGCTCCTCTTCAATATCGCCCTCATGCGCCTCCCGGAGGCCCTAAATGAAATTTCGGAAGTACGCCACGCCATCTATGCTGATGATGTCACGATCTGGAGCCGGTCTGGCAACCTGGGCCAGATAGAAGAAGCCTTCCAACAGGCCGCCTCCGTCGTAGAAAAGATAGGACGCAATAGTGGTCTGGAGTGCTCCCCCCGCCAAATCCGAAATCCTAGTCTATAGAAATAAGGCATCCGACAATACATCTCTCAACGTACAACTCAATGGAACTCAAATTAAAGAGGTTGAAACCATCCGAATTCTTGGGGCCCACTTCAATAATCGGGGCAACAACTCATTTGCTTTACATAAACTAAAAACATCCTGTCTACAAATTTCTCGCATGATTAGTCGGGTGGCAAACAGACGACGAGGGATGAAAGAACACGACATAATGCGACTCATTCAGGCATTTGTTATCAGTCGCATAACCTATAGCTTTCCTTACCTAAGGATCTTGAAAGCAGACGAGCACAAAATAGACAGAATCATACGTGTGACTCTCAAAAAGGCTCTGAACCTTCCCCGTGGACACTCACGGAACGTCTGCTTCAAATGGGGCTCCACAATACCGCATCCGAACTATTTCAAACACACCACACGAATCAAGTCATGCGCCTGGCCATTACTAAAACGGGACGGAAAACACTATCGGAACTTGGCATCGAAGCCCCAATTCAGAGGAGGGAAAAACAACGTATCCCACATGAATGGAGGCAGGACTTCATCATCAAACCACTACCACGCAACATGCATCCACACTTCCACGAACATCGACGTCGGGCACGGGCAAAAGTTCACGACAAGTACTCGGACGCTGAGGGCGCCTTCTTTGTCGATGCAGCTGGACCAGTGAACGGCAAATACACGGCAAGCGTCATTCATCGAGGTAAACAGATCGACTGTATATCAGCCCAGGACACAGACACAACTAGCATGGCAGAAGCCGGAATCGCCCTCGCCCTACGATACCCCGGGTCCACCTTCGTTCTCACAGACTCAAAAGCAGCCTACCAAAATTTTTGTAAAGGCTACATTGGCCCCATTGCGCACCGAATCCTAACACAGCTATCGTCCCCACGCTCAGAGGGTGAATGGAAACAGTTGATATGGATACCCGGCCACTGCGGAGTTAGAGGCAATGAGCTCGCCCATGCCTCGGCCCGAGAATTACTCTTCCGGACCTCCGACCCCGGCATATCGCACCCACCCTCGGCTATGCGTATGGACCCGCTCCTAACATACACAGGTATTCTGGAACACCAAAGACTTGAAAGACGGAAACTTCCGCGCCCGGGGCCAAACCTCAGCAAGGAATCTCAGGTAGCGTGGCGTCGCCTGCAGACCTTGTCCTACCCCAACCCATACATATTGCCCAAGATAGATCGCGACACATACGCATCACAGTGCAGGTTCTGCGCCAATAAAACAGCCACCCTGTACCACATGGTATGGGAATGCCCACACAACCCACCTATGCAACCCAGGACACAAAACAACATTATAGGGTGGGAGGCAGCTCTGTCCAGCTCGGATCCGAAGACCCAAGAGGCCCTCGTGAAACGTGCGAGGACAGCGGCCCGCGCCAATGGGATCCCGGACTAAGGATCCCACTCACCGATCTTCTCGCGAAGAACATGAAATAAATGTTTTATTCTCTCTCTCTGGCGGTGCATCTGAGGATGGAAAAGCGCTAGAAGGTAGCAACATTGGATTTAATCTGTCACACAAACAGGCAGGCGCGATGGTTGAGCGGAAGCTTCCAGGTCTATTTTATGCTGACGATATTGTCTTATTTGCGGACAGTCAAGATGATATACAGCGGCTCGCAGATATATGGGGAAGGGAAGGCGAGGCTCTAGGACTAGGTTTTAGTGCAACAAAATGTGGATTGATGGTATTCAATGATTACGAAGACCATGCGGTCTTGATACAGGGCCAAGAAATACCGAGGGTAAGCGAGTACAAGTACCTCGGAGTGTGGGTAAATGAGGGGGGATATATATATGGAGGTACAAGAGAAAGCATCGGTAACAAAGGGAAAGAGGAATGCTGCAATCATGAAGCACAGAGCGTTATGGGGATACAATAGGTACGAGGTGCTCCGAGGGCTGTGGAAGGGTGTGATGGTTCCGGGCCTTACATTTGGGAACTCAGTGGTGTGCATGAAGTCAGAGGTGCAATCAGGAATGGATGTAAATCAAAGGACTGTGGGACGCCTCGCGTTGGGCGCTCACGGGAAGACGACAAATGAGGCTGTAAAGGGTGATATGGGATGGACAGGTTTTGAAGTGAGGGAAGCTCAGAGCAAAATTAGATTTGAAGAGAGGCTGAGGAAAATGAAAGAGAGTAGATGGGCAGGGAAGGTTTTCAGGTATTTGTATAGAAAAAGCGTCGACACGCAGTGGAGAAAAAGGACTAGGAGGCTCACCAGTAAATATACGGCTAGCAGTGTGGGCGACATGGCAACAAGGAGCATTAAGCGAAAAGTCCGAGAGGCGGAGAGGACTTATTGGATGACAGCGATGGAAGAGAAGCCGGCTCTCAGTGACTACCGAAAGGAAAAAAAACGAAATAAGGAGGGAGAGGTTTTATGATAATTCAAGGGGAAGCGCTTTACTGTTTGAAGCAAGTTCGGGTTGCCTTAGAGCGCGTAGCTATAAAGCGAGATTCTGTAACGAAGAAGAACAATGTACATGCTGTGGGGGGAACTAAGGAAACGATGGAACATGCACTGATTGAATGTGGCGATATCCACCCAGATATACGTGTGGGCACGAGTCTACATGAAGCCTTGGGTTTTAGGGACAACAATGGAAAGCTGAACACGTCCGCGATAGAAATAAGTAAGAGACGGTTAGAGTATTGGTGGCAGAAAAGTAGAAATAAAGGACAAAAATGAAGAATGGGGAAAAATAAGGTCATTCTGCCTTAAGAGGCAGAGAGATGGACCGTGAATTTATATTTTTCTTTGCTATAATAACATAGATTTAATCAATGTAGATAAGGCATTAGGCCAACATAAAAAGGAAGTTTTTAACACGAAAGTGTTTTATGCCAGGGTCCACCAAGATTTTAGTGACGTATTTCCGTCACGGAAATGACGTCGAAAAAATGCACATCATCAGAAGACAAAAAAAAATTTCCGTCAATGGGAGTCGAACATACGACCTCTTGATCAGCGACAACAGATGCCGGGCCCGCTATCCACTGCGCCACAGTCTCATACTCTGTAGGCTTAAAAAAAAGCCTTTTATATCTACCACTGTCCTCTCGCAGTGCTCTTGCAAAAGTGAAGTAATCCATTATGACCGTGAAATGCATGATTAGTTCTTTCAAAGCGTCGTTTCTAGGCGTCCGTCCCATTCGACGCGTCTCAAATAGAAAAAGTGCAATTTTGTTGACGTATTAACACACTGCCAGGTGGCAACCTTACCCCTAGCATCGGCCTCGCTCATAGCATCCGTCCATACCAAAAATAGCTCTGGGACGCGAGAGTGCGTCACGTGGCCGTAACTCCGCGTTCCGAACTTACGATCGCCCTGCGGAAAATCGCAGCCGGCCAACGGGGAAGACACAACGCGCGTTGCGTTTCCCTCTGGTCGGGCAGCGTTGTTCAATAACTCTAACATGCCGCGAGTAATCGAACTTAGCCCAAGTTCGGCGTCCAATCAGTGACGCTCTTCTGGCTGTCACGCGGCTTTCTATGATTCCGCTCTCACCGTACAGCTACCACAAGCATGTGTATCCACAAGGGTTTGTTTAATCATTGATCATGGACGTTAGTCATCGGGATACGCATGTACCACCAAGCGTCAACGTGGATGCATGCGGTGCTATAACTGTCAAACACCAACATACGTTGTGCAAGCTCTGTTATATCAATATAAAGTAAACATTCAACTGCTTCTGTAAGGAGAGTTTTCACTTTCGTGTTATACCGATTCCTCTGACGGAGGGATCAACCATGGTTTTTTTTTCGAGCCTGGTGGCAGACATGTCACCGCCCCGTTATAAATGGGACGCTCATAGCATCCATCCATCCCATCCATCCTCTCCGATTTTAGGAGCGCCCTCACTCTCTCCTCCCCTACGCTTCCCCCTCTCTCCTACGGTCGCCCCCCCTCTCTCGCCTCCCGACGCCGACCCAGGCAGCGTCTGCTAGCGAGTTTCTTGATTGAAAAAACCGACTGCTCGCGCTGCACAACCGTTCACTGACCACCCCGTATATATAGGCACTGCATTTTGACTACCTAGGTAGCGGCTCTGTGAGATTTCTCCTGTGCGTGATTAAACAATAAAAATTCACAGCGTACATGTAAAATTAAAGTAAGCTGCAAGTCGCCATGACTCTCATCGACCCTTTAGTATAAACGCGCCCGATCTGACGTCGTTGATGATGTACTGGGCCGAATTCACGGAAGATTCACGGTTTACCGATGAACCTCCGGAGCTTCGCCCACTCATCATCATTCACTCCGTGGATATGCTGTGAATTTTTTGGTCCACTTAATTACCTTGCGTTGACATCTGGTGATCGCAGGGGATTAAAACAAGGCGATAAATAAAGCGCATGCTAAGCGCAGATGGACCCGCTTTGTAATTTCACAAACGTGTAGCGTTTATCTGCTGAATCCGGTTGGCAACGCTTTACTGTCACGCAATGTGCTTATTATATGCAAATAAATTTCTTTTCACTAGCAGCCACGGCCGGAAGGCGTCACAAAACATCTGCGGGCACTAACTTTCCATTCAATTTGGTACGAGGTAGTTGTACTGCTACTTCCCAAAAGCTTCAGTTTTCGCCGTCATAACAATGTTTTCTCGATTGAATAACGTCACTCTGATGCGATGATATTCTGCTTTGTTACGTTGCGTCACAGGCAACATTAGCCTGCCTTCAAATATTGTTTGGCCGAATAGAACCGCTAATGGTGATTTAAACAAAGAAAAATATTTCTTCAATTTTATTCAGCCAGACGGCGTTAGCCATTTGTACACGTCACTATTATGAATTGGGAGTTTTTGCTGTTCTCGTTAATCGAGAACCATGGGGTAACCTGGAGTAGTGCACTCAGCAACCAAGGGTAGTGCACAACGTTTCACGGCGAAAGCTGTTATGAGATCACAACAATTTCCGTTTTGCGCTATGTTGTACGCCGCCGCCGGTGTCCGCAAGCACTATCGCGCGAAAAAAAAAACCCAAAATAATAAAGAATACCTATGACAGAAAGAGAATCGAACGCGCGCCCCCCTGCGTGGCAGTCCAGTATTCTAACACTGAGCTACTCCGGTGCATGAAACTGCGTTGCAAACTGATCCTACGCAGGCTTTATTTCGGGTAAGGAATCGCGTTAACACGTGTAGTATCGCGTTTCACAACAGTAAAGTAACAACAAGGCGTCACACAATGCGAATTGCGTAATCAGTGGGTCGTTCAATGCTCCAACCCATATTGCAAAATCCTCAGGCATAATTCTTAATCCTCGTCATCCACAGCATCGAGAAATTGCACATAATGCGTTACAAGTGTGTAGCGGGTGCCGCGCTTTTTCGAAGAATGACGAATAATGGCATAGGGGACGCTTCCCCACCACAAAAAAAATTATGATGATTTATGGCGTAGTAGCTACCATGCAAGTGTGCTTGTAGTAGTTGCCCCAAGATTGTTTAAAAAAGGCTCTAGAAAGGCCGCCTCTCCCTGCTTTCGCGGCGACTGTGCTGCGCGTTCTGCGCAGGCCTGGTGGTTTTTGTGTTTTTTCTTGCAGGCATGGTGAGTGCCATCGAGTGATTGAATAAATCATTGCACGTGGTGTCGGAAGTGGCGCTTGCTGATGTCGAATCGGCTTCATGCAACGAAGAAACGCTTTTGATTCAGAAAACCAGGAGGGACTTTCCAAACCCGTTGTGAGCGTGCTCGTCTAGACCACGTTCCTCCCTCAATAGGTCGCTACAAATGCCAATAGAACCACAAATTGTCGAAGCTAAACCTTTTGTTGCATGGTGTAAAAGAACCTCTGGGCCAACCTGAGTGCTATGGCTCCCAATTTGCAGCGCTTTCGTCAACCTAGTTAAGCCTATTCGATGACTACACATTTGCATCGGGACTCAGGTCAGCGCCAGGCGATGTTTACATTGAAACATTGCTACACTGCGCAGGCCCAGAAGCACGTAATTTCTGCGCTATTATTGGCCTCGGTGGCGTCCTCAAGGGCTCGAAGGTTGTAGTAGCGAATTTTTGCGTTCATTTGGCACATCCTCTGAACGAGGTTCCCGCATCGATGCAGTATCACACGCAGGTCTAAAAGCAAGGAGACACCGCAATTTCTCTGCTAAGCATTGACAAATATGTAAGTGGTGTTCCATATTGCCACGCGCGTTTCTTTTACTGTATTCGGTTTCCGCCCACAAAGACTATCAGCAGTACTCGGCGCAGACCGCGCCTTATTGTTCCAGAAGCTTCTCGGTTTTAGTAGATAGTTTTGTTAAGATTGCACGCAAGACTGTAACACTCAAGATTATTCCAGAGCTTGCACGACGACTAGTGATAAGGCTAGAATGTTCGACGCGTGATTTATAAAAGCCGGCGCGTTCCAACGATGTTCAGTTGATCGACGGCCGACGCTCTGTTCGCCGCTATCAGTGCCTAACGTGTGTATTGCTGTAATCTAACTTTCCGTTTCTCGGCCACAAGGTCAGCCCAAATAAATAGTTTCATCTTGGACACGTCGCCTGCTGCCTTCGTCGACGTCACGACCACGTGACATCTGGTGGAGGTGCTGCTTCGTCCATGCTCCGGACGCCCCCGCGAGGCGCTGACCCTAGCCCAAGCCGCGAAGAAGACGACGCAAAGGACAACCCTGATCGTCGAACTAGCCGCAGGCAGAAGGGACTACAGCCAGAGCACGGGCTCCTACCGGAAACCACCAGGCAAACCAAGACTTCAACCACAGCGACAATGACAGCCCCTATGCCGCCTGCATCAATCGTGCTCCAGCAACCCAGGGAACCACCAACTTTCCGTGGTTCATCGCGGGAAGACCAGGAAACTTGGCTTGAAATATGCGAATGTGTCGCCGCCTTCAACCACTGGAATGCCGAAGACAAGCTGCGCCATGCCTACTTCTACCTGGAAGACGCGGCGCGGACCTGGTTCGAGAATCGGGAATCATCACTCCAAACCTGGGACCTCTTCCGCAGCGCGTTCCTGGACACGTTCACGAGCGTCGTCCGAAAGGAAAGGGCGGCTTCATTGCTCGAGACCCGGGTGCAGCTACCCAACGAGAACGTCAACATCTTCACGGAAGAGATGACGCGACTTTTCCCGCCAGGCCGACGCTGACATGCCCGAAGACAAAAAAGTCCGCCTGCTTAAGCGGGGTGTGAAACAAGAACTCTTCGCAGGACTTGTCCGCAACCCGCCCAAGACGGTCGCCGAATTCGTCACCGAGGCAACGACGATTGAAAAGGCGCTTAAATTGCGTACCAGCCAGTACAACCGCCGCATTCCTTCGATGACCTACGGGGAGGTTCAAGCGCTGCATGCCGACGACCTGCGCGACACCATCAGAGCGATCGTTCGGGAGGAGCTACGCAAATTGTTGCCATCCCCTCAGCCTCAAGTGGAGCCGATCGTCGACGCCGTGCGCCATCAAATCCATCAATATCTGGGAGCACAAGAACCAGCGCAGCCTCAGCCACAAGCGATGAGCTATGCTGCTGCAGCACGTCGGAACGCTCCCCCTCCGCGCCCACGCGAAGGCGCCGCACCGCCGCAGTTCCGACGACAGACACCACCACCGCCGCCGCCGCCACCGACTCCATACCGCCCACCTGTTGGCCAGCGTTACACCCCGAGGAAGACCGACGTTTTGCGCGCCCCCGACCACCGCCAACTCTGCTACCATTCCGGCGAAGCTGGTTACACATACCGCCGCTGCCAGTACCGACAGATGGGCCTACGCGGGTTCGCCGTCGACGCGCCTCGTCCACAGCGGGGTGAACGACCGCAAGACATCGCCGACTACCTCGCAGGAGCTCAGTGGACGCCCCGGTGACCTTCCCGCTCACCGTCGCCCGGCCGCTACATGTCACCGCAACGCCGGCAGTACACTGTCCCAAACTGGCCCAAACCTAGCCCGTACCCGGGAAACTAAGCGCAGCAACCGATGGAGGTGCGGTTGCTGTTCGACGAAATGCCGAAGATCCTCCGCGGCCGCCGACGACGACAACGCGACGAGACCTGCGCAACACGACGCGAAGCAGACGAAGCCCTGCCGACGAAACCTCGCGGACCGAAGAAAACCTGACGACGCAGCATGGAAGCACCACAACATTTCGACGCAGCCGTGATCCGACGCCGCGACCCAACCGCAATGCACGACGACGAACCAGCGACCTCGACGTAATATTCGACGGCCACAACGTCACCGCTCTCGTCGACACTGGAGCCGACTATTCCGTCGTCAGTGGGTCTTTCGCGACGAAGTTGAAGAAAGTAAAGACTGCTTGGCAAGACCCTGAAATCAGGACCACTCGGGGTCATCTAATAACGCCGGCCGGTGTCTGCACCGCAAGAGTCACCATCGATAACCGGACTTATCCCGCCAACTTTCTAATTCTGCAGCACTGTTCCAGGGATGTGATACTGGGGATGGACTTCCTAAGTCAATACGGCGCTGTCATCGACCTGAGGTCTGAGTCGATAACACTGACTTCAGAAAATGCGTTGCCGCCCCACAC
The DNA here is from genome assembly GCA_030522465.1 of Rhipicephalus appendiculatus. Taxonomy (NCBI): domain Eukaryota; kingdom Metazoa; phylum Arthropoda; class Arachnida; order Ixodida; family Ixodidae; genus Rhipicephalus; species Rhipicephalus appendiculatus. The sequence continues at coordinate 106,037 of JALIZH010006284.1, read as the reverse complement.
GTCACCGGAGAATCATTCATTGAATGTAATAGAAGAGCAGGTCACCGTTCCGCCTCTTTCCGGCGTCATCATTTCCGTCGGCACCGAAATACCCGCTAACCTTGAAGGCGTCGTCGAGGGCGATCAGCACCTGCTTATGAACCGTCAGATTTGCGTCGCAAGAGGCATCGCCGAGTTGCGCGACGGCAAAGCAAAGGTACTGCTGACAAACTTCAGCCACGAATATAGGCACCTCAACATTGGTACGACGGTCGCCTACATCGAGAAATTCGTGGACACCAGCAATGCTTTCACCCTCTCAGATACTGCCGAACATTCTTCGACCAATCGGGGTCCCGAAACAGATTTCGATGTCAACCCCAGCCTCCCAAAGCGGAAGCAAGACCAGCTCAAAAATCTGCTCCTACAATTCAAGGACTGCTTCTCATCGTCGTCAAGAATTCGACAGACCCCAGTCGCCAAACATCGTATCATAACTGAAGAAAGTGCCCGACCAGTCCGTCAGAGCGCGTATCGAATTTCGACGCGAGAACGCGACGCCGTACAGAAGCAAGTCGACGAAATGCTACGCGACGGCATCATCCAGCCTTCAAAGAGTCCGTGGGCGTCACCCGTGGTGTTAGCGAAGAAAAAGCACGGAACCCTACGCTTCTGCGTCGATTATCGCCGCCTGAACAAAATAACGAAGAAGGACGTGTACCCTCTCCCACGGATAGACGACACCCTCGATCGACTCCACAATGCGAGGTACTTCTCGTCGATGGACCTCAAGACCGGCTATTGGCAAATTGAAGTCGACGAGAGAGACCGAGAAAAGACCGCGTTTATAACACCAGACGGCCTCTTCGAGTTCAAGGTCATGCCCTTTGGTCTTTGCTCGGCGCCTGCGACTTTCCAACGGGTTATGGACACAGTGCTGGCAGGATTGAAGTGGCAGACTTGCCTCACTTTGAAGCCTGAAAAGTGCCGCTTCGCATACGAGGAGCTCTTGTTCTTGGGTCACGTGATCAGCAAGTCTGGAGTACGCCTCGATCCTCGAAAGACAGCCGCCATCGCTACATTCCCGCCACGCGCCGACAAGAAGGCCGTCCGTCGATTTCTCGGCCTGTGCGCCTATTACAGGCGGTTCGTCAAAAATTTTGCCCGCATCGCCGAGCCACCCACTAACCTTACCAGAACCGACGTCGAGTTCAAACGGGACACACCGCAACAGGAAGCATTTCAAGAACTAAAACGACACCTGCAAATGCCTCCGTTACTTGCGCATTTCGACGAACACGGCGAAACAAGTGCACACCGACGCAAGCAGCGTGGGACTCGGTGCCGTCCTTGTGCAGAAGACGGACGGACTGGAAAGGGTTATCAGTTATGCTAGCCGGTCGCTATCCAAGGCAGAGGCCAACTACTCAACAACAGAAAAAGAGTGCCTCGCCATCATCTGGGCTACGTGGAAGTTTCGCCCCCACCTCCACGGTAGGCCCTTCAGAGTTGTGAGCGACCACCACGCTTTGTGTTGGCTAGCTAACTTGAAAGACCCTTCAGGTCGTCTCGCAAGGTGGAGTCTCAGACTTCAAGAATTCGACGTTACCGTCATTTACAAGTCCGGACGAAAGCATTCTGACGCCGACTGCTTGTCTCGCGCCCCCGTCGACCCGCCGCCACAGGACGACCTTAATGATGACTGCTTCCTGGGAACCATAAGCGCCGATGACTTCGCCGAACAACAGCGAGCCGATCCGGAACTCAAGGGCCTTATAGAATACCTCGAGGGCAAGGCCACCGTGGCTCCAAAGGTATTCAGACGAGGACTGGAGTCGTTTTTCTTGCGGGACGGCATTCTCCTAAAGAAAAACTTCTCGCCACTTCGGGCCGACTCCCTCCTCGTAGTACCTTCAGCATTACATCTCGAAGTTCTGGACGCTCTGCATGACGACCCGACGGCTGGACACCTTGGATTTTCCCGTACGCTCACGAGGATACAACAAAAGTACTACTGGCCTCGCCTCGCTGCCGACGTCACCCACTGCGTGAAGACCTGTCGAGATTGTCAACGACGGAAGACACCACCCACTAGGCCAGCCGGACTTCTGCAACCCATCGAGCCACCTCGCCGACCGTTCCAGCAAATCGGCATGGGCTTACCGGGGCTGTTCCCGACGTCAAATTCCGGAAACAAATGGATCGTCGTAGCTACGGACTACCTCACCCGCTACGCCGATACAAGGGCGCTGCCCAAGGGCAGTGCCGCCGAGGTAGCAAAGTTCTTCGTCGAGAACATCGTAGTGCGTCATGGCGCCCCGGAGGTCCTCATTACCGACAGAGGTACGGCCTTTACAGCGGACCTAACGCAGGCGATCCTGAGGTACAGCTAAACAAGTCACCGGCGGACCACCGCCTACCACCCACAGACCAATGACCTCACCGAGCGTCTAAATAAGACCATCGCCGATATGCTGGCCATGTACGTCGACGTCGAGCACAAGACGTGGGATGCCATCCTTCCGTATGTAACCTTTGCATACAACACGGCTGTACAAGAAACGACGCAGATGACGCCGTATGGATTGGTCTACGGAAGGACCCCGGCAACGACGCTGGACGCCATGTTGCCCAATGTCTCCGACGAGGAAAACGTCAACGTTACCGTGTACCTTCAGCGCGCCGAAGAAGCCAGACAACTCGCCCGTCTGCGCATCCACAGCCAGCAAAAGACCGACAGCCGTCGCTACAACCTTCGACGACGCCACATGGAATACCAACCCGGTGACCGTGTATGGGTCTGGACGCCAGTTTGCCGACGGGGACTTAGCGAGAAGCTTCTTCGACGATACTTCGGACCCTACAGGATACTTCGACGTCTCGGCGCACTCGACTACGAGGTTGCCCCTGACGGCATTACGAACTCTCAGCGGCGCCGTGCGCGACCTGAAGTCGTCCATATCGTGCGCCTGAAGCCGTATTACGCGCGTTAGTGAACCCGAGGACTGTAATTTTTGCTGTATTATTGTACTTTCGTGCTTGTGCTAATTGTACTTTTTTGCTTTATTATTGTTATTTATTGTTGCATGAATTCACCCCCCCCCGTGTTCTGTTTTAAGCATCGGGACGATGCTTTTTCAGAGCGGGGCATTGCCACGCGCGTTCCGTATTATACGTTTGCTATATTTGGTTTACGCCCACAGAGACGGTAAGCAATGCTCAGCGCAAACCGCACCGCATTTCTAGAAGCTTCGCGATTATTGTAGATCGTTGTGTTAAGATTGCGCGCAAGACGCGAACACGCGAGCTTATTCCAGAGCTTTCGCGACAACCAGTGATAAGGCTGGAATATTCGAAGACACGCGTATAAATGTCGAAGCGCTTCACCGCTTGTCAGTTGATCGACGGCCGACGCTCCGTTCGCCGCTATCTGTGCCAGTGCGTATTGCTGTAATCTGACTTGACGTTTCACGGCCACAAGTTAGGCCAAACAAAGAGTTTCTTCTTCGACAAGACGACTGTTGCCTTCGTCGACATCACGACCACGTGACAATATTTACCCAGGAATGGCGAGAACAGACATCGGTAATTTTAATGCGAGAGCGTTAAGAAAGAGCTGACATCGGCAGCGTTGACCCGACGAATGGGTCCCAGCAGGAATCGAACCCAAGGATTTTGTGTGGTAATCAACTATTCTAGCACAGAGCCACGTCAGGTCTCGAAACTTCTTTTGAAAGAGACCCTAATGGTCGTGAAACAACAATTGTGGTTGCAGTGCGGGATATATAACTTTATGAACATTACATATGTGCTCCTATGATAGAGACATCACGTCAGGTTAACGTCAATTGTATTTAGGCGCCATCCACTGAAGTTGATTTATGTAGCAGTGCCAAGGGCTACCATCCTCACGAGCACAAGCGTTACACATATCAGCTTACTGCTTCTGGTGTTGCTAATACCAATGTTGTTTTTGGCATCGTTACGCAGCTGCAAACTGCTTATATAAAACATATGCGACTCTTCATCATATGTCTGTGCGTACAACACTTTAGCGTTATTTCGTAACGTTTCGCTCACTAAAAAATTACAACACAGTCACATTCCCCCCATATGCTTCGCATAACATCGATTCCCAAGGCACGAGCGATCTGCCGAATTTTTATAATATTGCTAACAAAACATAATCGTCTAGAGATCTCACCACGGTTACAACGACGCTTCTGCCTGATCTTAAGTGGGAAGTGACAAAAAATGCTTACGGGAGCGATCCCTTTCCAGTACTGCTAATAACTCCAATCCGGAATGATTTTATTCCTCATGCCCCTCGGTGAAAGGCTGATACAGCCAAGTGGGAGCAGTTTAGAGCTATTACCCATATTTCGTGGTGTGATATGAATAGATGGGGCTGTAGAATGCTTCACCGCATTTATAATTGATGCTACCTCTAAATGTATATGCCAAGTGGCCGCACATCCAAACACCGCGTCCCGCGGTGAAATGAGGATTGTCGGAACGTGCGGAAGGAACATAATTAAGCGTGGGGGCTCCTGCGCAATTCACCCACTGCAGCGAATCTCGAAAATATAAAGAAAGTTCCGTCCCAGGGAAGGAGAACTCGGCGGCTAGCTAGACGAGAGAATTGGCAGAATGTTTTATCGGGCATTCAATCCTACACTGATGAGGCTAGGTTCTGGCAGCGAGTAAATAGGGTAAAAGGCCTAGAAACACACTCACTTTCTTTCATAAACACAGTGAGCAACAGCTTGGAAGACCAAGAGAACTTGCTTGGCGCGCATTTTGAACATGTGTCTAGCGGATTACATTACTCTGAAACGTTCAAACGATGCAAAAGAAGGATAGAGGGACAGAAATTAGGACGGAAATGTGAAAAAAAAAACAGGCATACAATCAATCATTCTCCTTAGCTAAGCTGCAGGCAGCACTAAAGCCTTGCAACGAATCTGCTCCAAGTAGTGACCGCATAATATATAAAAGCTTGAAACACTTACCCCCTGAAACACACAATAGTCTCCTCGCCCTGTATAACGCTGTATAGTTTTCGGCGAGATCCCCTCTGCTTCGAAAGATGCCATAGAATTCCTATTCTCAAGCAGAGTAAGCATCCATCTTCAGTTTCGAGTTACCGGCCTATAGCACTAAGAAGCTGCATGTACAAGGTGTTCGAAAAAGTAATAAGCCACCGGCTACTACACTGTCTTGAATCGAACAAATTGCCCGACCCATACGAGTGTGGGTTTAGAGAGTGTTGATCCATTACTGGCCATTTAATACGCATTGAGACGCAAATACGCGTAGCCTTGTCCACAAACAGCTCTTTTTGTCTGTAATCCTTAATATGGAAAAGGCTTACGATAACACTTGGCAGTTCGGCATACTTAGAGACCTCTCACACTTGCGTATACGTGGTAACATGCTAAGTGTAATAGAAAGTTACGTGTCTTGTCGCAAATTCCGTGTTCGAGTGGGCAATGCTTTATCAATACAGTTTGTGCAGGAAAACGGAGTGCCACAGCGTGGAGGGTTTAGTTGTACTCTTTTTATTGTAAAAATGAATTCGTTACATCTCTGCATCCCACGTAACTTATTTAACTCAACGTATGTTGATGACGTAATGCTAGGATTTAATCCTGCTCCCTCACCGTATGGAGATGCTAGGTGGACGCCGTCTCGTGCGGATGTGAAAACATCGGCTCCCGCGTTGGACAATGTTTTTGGACAGTTTTTTGCGTATCTGTGAGCGTCTTTTGGTGCTAGTGGACGCATAAAGCCCCACGGATTACGTCGATACTAAGTTTTTCACGGGGGGTGGGCATTTGAGCCATTTTCGAGACTTTTCTGGTTGGACCAAGTTGCCCATCGGCTCAGGCGAACGCGCTAGGCCGAGCCTGCGGCGGAGCGGCCGCCGGCCCTTCTCTCAAGGGTTTTTCAGCACTCTACGCACAAGATGTCGATGCAAGTCTCCGTCGACGGGGAAGATATCACTCCTCATGATCTTCAAGAATCTGGATGGTCCGTGGCTACCACTAAACGTAAACTTCGTGCGACGCCTACCCCCAGGACCGAGACGCATGCCAGCGTCTCGATGCCCGGCGACGCTCATCGCTCCCCAGCTGCTGTGAAGAGGCGTCTTATCGCTGCTTCGAGACTTCCTCACCTTCCAAGAGATCACCATCGAGTCATCGTGAGACCCAGAAATGGCCTTGACATGAGAAGTGTGAGTCAAATCAAGTTCGCGAAGTCCCTCGAAATGACTGCAGCGCTCAGTGAAGAAGACGTCGCGGAAGACGCGGTATGCCCAAACATGTCCAGCGGAGAGGAACGCCATGGCGTATTCTCAGATCAAGACCATTACTCTCGGTACGGCCAGCTTTGAGGTTAGTGCCTACCGGGCTGCTCCCGACAACACCTGCAAAGGTATCATCAGGGGTATCGACTCGGACAGTGGTCCAGCACAACTTTATTCACTTATCGTGCACCCAAGGAATCCGACTGCTCTTCAGGCGAAAAGAATCAAGAATTCCACCGCGGTGATAATCCTCTTTGACGGACTAAAAGTCCCAAATTATGTCATATGTGGAAATAGCTTGGTGCGCTGCACCCTGTATCGTAGACAGACGGATGTCTGTTATGCCTGCGGAAAGCTAAGTCGTCGAGCCGATGTTTGTCCCAATCCAGAGGAGGTGGTCTGTAGAGGCTGTGGTGTGCCATCTCCTTCAGAGGATCACTTCTGCACCCCGGAATGCAAGTTGTGCGGTGGTCCACATCCCACGGCAGACAAGATGTGTAAACACCGTTTTCAAGTGCCCTACATATTCCGACGAAGATGACGAGAGCTGCTGATGCAATATACGTTGGCCTTTGCGGACGAAGACGCCGACAAGATTAACTTCACAAATGGTGGAGGAGACTTCCCTTCACTACCAGCCGCCGCATGTGGCCGCGCTACCACTGAGGGCCCGCGCGGCAGCTGGCGCTCGCCCGACGTCAGCCAACAGCTAGAACCACCAACAAGGCGATCCCGTTCCAGAGACGGAGCAGGTAGCCGTTCAAGATCCAAGGGCCGTTCGAGATCCAAGGGTGCCTACCGTCCGCAACGGTATGCAGCAAGGAGATCAGCACCAGACGTGGGCATCAAAGATCAAGGACTCCCAAGCGCAGGTAAAGGGGGGGCACTTATCCAGAGCAACACTCAGATATTATTCTGCAGCTGCAGAGAGGAAATGCTAATCTAAGGGCCGTTGGCGAGCAACTTAGAGCGGAAATAGCCGACTTAAGGAAATCCCAGCAGGTTCAATCTCCGTCTCCTTCAAACACAGCTCCCGGTATAGTGGCCACATCGGCTACGATCCCCGATGAGGTTCCTATGGACGTCCAGCCAGGGGCAAAACCGAGAAAAAGGAGAGCGCTAGCAAGACCGGTCAAGGACGACGATGAAGATTTCAAATCACAGGTCAAGGATACCTTGGACGAGATCAAAAAATGCGCTAAAGGCGGTGGTCGAGTCGATTGCGGCATTGGACAGCAGAGTCGCAAAGGTCGAAGCCGACCAAGTTAAAACACATTCAGCCGAGGCTATTCCTGCCCAAATAAAGCCTAAGGTCAGGATCGTACAGAAGGTGGCATCTCGTAGCGTTTCTGAGGAGAGACCTCCTGAAGTGCCCAACAATGGCGGCACACCTTAACAATTTTGTAATATGGCAATGGAACTGCTGGGGCTTCCAGAAAAAGAGGGCAGCCCTACAGCAGTATATCAATCCCAGTCAATCCGACCACACGTTCTTATGCTACAGGAGACGCTTACGGAAACGGTGAGCCTCTCAGGCTACACATCTCACGTCACTAAACCTCCAGAGGGCCGAGGTATCTGTACGTTAGTGTCTAACAAGTACACTTCGATTGAGAACAATATACACATGACACATAGCACGGTTGAACACACTCTTTCAGGGATCATACCAGGCAGCAAGCTGAGAAATATCATCTTCATACTTCACACATATAGCTCTCCAAAAGGAAGGCACCATCGCTTCACCACGTTGTTATCAAAAGCCATTACGATCGCTAGGAAAGCAGGCGCACCCATAGTGATAGCGGGAGATTCCAACGCACCCCATCATGCTTGGGGCTACTCTCGCACCACTGCCAAGGGAGACGAGCTCTGGCAAGCGGCCTCGGATCTGTATCTGACTTTGGTCACTGACCCCGCGTTTCCTACCCGCATTGGAAATTCTTGCGGTAGGGATACCACCCCAGACCTCACATTTGTCGCAACCACGGGAGAGGTCTCGTGGTTCAACTTGCGTGAGGACTTGGGGAGTGACCACTGTATTCTGAGTGCGACATTGCAAATTCAAGCAAAACCCCCTAAAACTTTCAAGTTCACCGACTGGGACCTCTTTCGTAAGATCAGAGCGAGGAGCGCACAGGACAGTGATGACCCACCGAATTTCGACAAGTGGCTGTCTCAGCTGGTCGAAGACGTCAAGTCGGCCACCAAAACGATAACGACTGATCTTAAGGTGAATAAAATGGATAGTAGGCTTGCCCATCTTCTGGAGGCCAAAAGCGCCCTCCTTACCAGATGGAAAGCACACCGTCTGAATCGAAGACTGCGAAAACGCATCGCGAGTCTTAATGAGGAAATAGCCGCTCACTGTCAGACGCTGGAAAAACAGCATTGGGACGAGATTTGCAACACGGTAGACGGCCAGATGAGAATAGGGAAGAAATGGAACCTCCTCAAACACCTGCTGCAGGAGACCAAATCTAAATCCAACCAGGCGCGCTTGGTAGACAAAATATTGCACTCGGAAAGGAAGGCAAACTCGGGTGCGGAAATAACGGAGTCTCTGGCGCAGAGATACCTCCCTTTGGCTATAGCCCGGTCTCCTTCACGCTACGCGCAATACACGGGATCACCAGCCTCTGAGTTGGACAAGCCATTCCAGGAAGCAGAGGTCCGGACCGCGTTAACCAATCTTAACGGGAAATCCGCTCCGGGCCCTGACGGCATCACAAACAAGACACTTCGCAACCTAGACGACGACTCTGTCACCATCCTCACCAAAGAAATCAATCGTATTTGGGAGCCGGGGTTTTCCCCTGAGCATTGGAAAATGGCGTCGGTCATTCTCATCCCTAAACCTGGCTGGAGTCCCAATCTTAGCAACTAGCGACCTATTTTACTGACGTCTTGTATAGGCAAGGTCGTCGAGCACGTCATCAACGATCGGATATCGAAGCACATAGAGAAAACAAACCTGTTCCCTTACAACGTGATAGGTTTCAGGCCACACCTATCTACTCAGGACGTCATGAATATGCTGGAACATCACATTATAGATCAGGAGATGAAAGACGTTAGGGCAATTCTCGGACTCGATCTTGCAAAGGCCTTTCACAATGTCTCGCACTCCCATATACTTGACTCCATCTCTCGCCTCAACTTAGGAGCCAACTTTCACAAGTTCACCAGGTCGTTCCTCAGGGATAGAAGAGCCACTATCCAGATAGGAGATCTGTGAGCCCTATGATCTAGGTGCCTTCGGCACCCTGCAGGGCTCAGTCATCTCCCCGCTACTCTTCAACATTGTCATGTGCGGTCTTGCTGCCGAGCTCTCAAACCAACAACGCATCAAGTTCGCTATCTACGCGGACGACATCACCATATGGAGTGTTGGTGGCTCGGAGGACTGCGTGGAGAGCTCTCTTCAAGAGGCCGTCGACCGTGTTGAAGTCTACATAAAGGAAATGGGCCTCGAGCTCTCACCGTCTAAGTCCAAACTTCTCTTATATCGACCCACGAGAAGGGGACCCAAACCCAAAAACTGAAAACCACTGGCCGACATCGACATTAGGCTGCACACGGCATCAGGGCAGCAGATTCCGAGGGTGGACTTCGTACGTGTTCTGGGCATGATCATCGAAGCCAATGGACAGAACGGCCGCACGATCGACCATCTGACTTCCAAGGCGGAAGGGGTCCTCCGATTAATCTCTCGAATTTCCAACAGTCGGGGTGGACTTCGGGAGGACAACCTCCTCAGACTGTTCCATGCATTTTTTATGAGTCACATAACCTATGTCGCATCCATGCACAAGTGGCAACTCCACGAGAGAATTAAATTGAACACTCTCATACGGAACAGCATCAAGAGAGTCCTTGGCATTCCTATGAGCACAAGCACAGAAAGCCTTATGAAACTTGGAGTCCATAACACGCTTGAAGAAGTCATCGAGGCTCAGCAAAGGGCACAGGTTGCCAGGCTTTCAGTTACATCAGCGGGGAGAAAGATACTGGTTGACACTGGACTCAACGCCCTGACGCTCGAAGTGCAAAACACGCATCTTGCCGATAGTATGCGCTCTAGCATCAAAGTGTCTCCCCTTCCACGAAATATGCACCCGCAGTACAACGTGGGCGGGCGTGTTGCTCGAGCCTCCTCTCTTTTAGCTTACGCTCACGCCCACTCCTCTGTTTCTTGTTTTGTTGATGCCGCCCAGTACGGCGCTTCCGCTCACTTTGCAGTAGTATCCGTGGATACTAAGGGTCGCATTATATCCTCAGCGTCGGTTAGAACCTCTTTTTTCTCACAAAGCGGAGCAGATGGGCATCGCCCTAGCTCTGCTTGATCCGCAGAGAACTGATATCTATACTGACTCTACATCCACTGCTAGGGCCTTCGCGTCTGGTTCCGTGTGCAAGGAAGTTTTTAGAACTCTCGCTCACAAGGAACTCATCCACCACACTATTACTTGGTTCTCTGCTCACCTTGGCTCGCAAGTCGGGGGCCTTTCCAATGTCAACGAGCTAGCCCACTCCAAGGCACGAGGTTTCACTTACCGCGCCGGGACTTGCGCGGCTCAGACAGAGGAATCATCCCCCCAGCCACCAATTTAGGGACGTTTTGACTACATTCAATGAGGTCACAAAACACTATCAAATGGGCCGTAGGTCCTTTCCATTGCCACACGAAAAGTTGTCTAGGCCACAGGCAATCTCCCTTCGCATGCTTGAAACGAGAACATACCCCAGTCTCTTTACTTACAGTCGTTACTCCGACATTTCAGCGCTCTGTCCGGATTTCCACGATCGCAGTGATTTTAGCCACATGCTCTGGAGGTGCCCCTCTTTACAGGGAAAACATCAAGAATTCACTGAAAATGACTTTCACTCCATCCTCAAGAGCCCGGTTCTTCCACAACAACTCAAGGCTGTCCAGAAGGCCCATGACTCGGCGGTGAGGCTAGGCCTCCCCGTCCCCCACGTGGGAGCGGCCCGCGATCCTCCTCCTATAAAACGGGGGTGGACTCCTTCAGGACTTCAATAAAGTTTTTATCTATCTATATAACCTCACCGCAGAAGCGTAGCCAGAAATTTTTTTTTTTTTTTTGGGGGGGGGGTTCATTCATACTTTATGTGTGTTCGTGCGTATGTTTGTATGTGTGCGTATATATATACGCAAGCAAACCTGAAAAATTCGGGGGGGGGGGGGGGTTTGAACCCCTCCCCCTTGGCTACGCCACTGCCTCACCGTATGTGAGCGTCAGGTTAAGCTAGGTCTCAACCATGTCTCCAATTGGGCTAAAGAGAATGGGTTCAAATTAAACCCACAAAAAAACACATGCGCCCTTTTCTCTACAAAGAGAGGCCTGCACGCCGACCCTGGCGTTGCTACGAACGGACCAAGTCTGCTTGTTAAAACAAAGCATAAATATTTAGGACTTATTTTAGGCGCGAAGCTGACATTTATACAGCATATCAAGTACCTCAAGAACAAGTGTATGAAAAAAAAGAACGTTCTGAGAAAATTGTCACGCACAGCATAAGGCAGGGACAGAAAATGTCTCATGAGAGAGAGAGAGAGAGAAACGAAGGAGAAAGGCAGGGAGGTTAACCAAGCTAAGCTCGGTTGGCTACCATACTCGTGGGGTCGGAGAAAGGGGGGAATAATAGATAAGATAGAGAAGACAGACAAAAAAAGAAAAGGAAATGAACTAATACAAAAGCCTAATACGCACACGCATGGACTATGGGGGCTATAGTGTATCGGTCTGCCGTAGCAAGTCCGTTGAAGATGCTTTACCCTAACCACCATCGAAGTATCCGCCTCGCCACAGATGCCTTTAGGACAAGCCCGTGTGGAAAGCTTTTGCGTTCAATCAAACGACTGGTCGCTACACTGACAGAGATCGTATTTATCCTTCGTCTATGTTGTAAAGGTAAACGCTAATAATAAACAACCCATATACTTCATAATTAACGATCTATCCAGCTCTCTACCCAATGGTACAAAAGTGCTCGGCACAACGCTGGCCCAAGGTCACTGGCCAACCTGTCCAACCTCAGCCCTAGCTCGGCTGCCGACGTCAGCCCACATTTGGGGATTGACACTGGCCTCACGTTGGCCGATGTTATGGCCACCGACATAGGGCCGACCTATATGGCCAACCTGGCCGATTGCCAGCCACTCTAGGGCTGCGTTTGGCCCGGTGAAAATTAGCACATGGCCAGGCGGCAGCCATTCTAGTGCCAAGCTTGGGCCGGTGTTATGTTATAGTGAATGGCCAGTTTCCAGGCACTGCGTGACGACGCCTGGCCCGGTTTATTCGCGCATACGGCCAGCTGTAGGCCACATAGGACCCAGCTTGGTCAAGCAATAATTAGCCTTGATTATTCGCGATGCCACATTTTTTGTAGCGTATACGTGATCAGCACATGCAACACGAGGGAAGCTCCGTCTTGCATACCAGTGCCAAGTCGGCAGACACAAGTACAAAATACAGGAAATGCTTTTGACCGTTTATTGCAAAATTTTTTGAACGTCAAAACAGTGCAGAAACACGCATTGAACTACAATGCAGTTCACCACATCACCAGTACATGGACGTAAATTTTTTATGGCAGAAGAAAATTTCCAGAAGTCTATTGCACAAGAATATTTACGGCGCGAAAACTTTCACGTTGATCACGCTAACTCGCTGCCTGCCGCCTCTGCGTTTTGCCATCCTCTGTTTAGCAGTGTCAGGCAGTGCTTTTTCAGGGAAGTCCACGTTAGAAAGGCAAGAAGATAAGCCAACCTCTTCAACAGCTCTCACACCTTCGGTCGGGACTCTATGCTTTAATCACGTTCCATATTTTCATCACTTAGTGCAGTGTTCCAGCGTGCGTTGCAGCGATGATTTCGCGTGTGTGTCACGTAATTGTTATTTCTTGAAAGTGAATTGTGACGTTGTGTTCTCTTGTTGCATCGCGGCAGAGTGTGATTTACTTGTGTTTAGTTTGAGTATTCCTCTGTGTGTGATAAGTGACTTCGGGGCGCGTGATTTTATTTTGTAAAAGCGAGTGTTTGTTTTGACGTCGTCTTCCGTCCAATACCCCTGGCCCACAGTCGATCAGGCGTGGACCTTATCGCTGGTCAGCCTGTCGAACAACCCGCAAACGCACGTGGGTGGAATATTCGCCACATTCCTTCCGGAACAGATAGTGCAGATAATTCAATTGACAACGTATGAAATCAAAATTGCACTTAAACTTTCATTTTATATGTTGACAACTTAATTATCTACACCCTCCATTCCGGAAGGGATATGCGGCGACAACAATCCCACCCTCGTGCGTTTGCTGATTCTTCGACAGGCTGACCGGCGATAATTCTAGTTCACTGTACCGGCGATAAAGTCCACGCCTGTGGGCCAGGGGCATCGGACGCATACGACGTCAAAACGAACACTCGCTTTAACAAAATTAAATCACGCGCCCCGAAATCAGTGATCACAAGCAGATGAATACTCAAGCTAGACACAAACCAATCCCACTCTGCCGCGACGCAAGAAAAAGAACCCAACGTCGGAATTCACTCGCAAAAAAATTACAATTATGTGATACGCACGTGAAATATCGCGGCAATACACGCGGCAACCCTACACTGACAGAACATTCGAAAAATAAACACGCGATGGTTAACCAAAGCAAAGATTGAACGCGATTCAAGGAAGGTGGTATCGACGAAGGGTGCGAGAGCTGTTCAACAAGTAGGCTTATCTGCGGAGTGTCAGTCGAACGTCGGAATGCTGGTTGATTGCCGCCGTACACAGTTGCCGACGATTAGCAGGAACTTGAGCCACACGCCGCTGCCGAAGATTGGGATTTGATTCGAGCCGTGGGTTCGGCTACGGGACTTCAGCGCATCAGCTGCCAGCTACCAGTTCGAGTCTTCGCCTCGCGTACCGCTCCTCTTGACGTTTCAACGTTCAGTAAAGTGGTGGTGGTTGTGGTTGTGGTGGTTGTGGTTCGAAGAAGGAAAATGCGCCTCGTTCGCCTTCTCTTGTGTCCCCATGCTGTGCTGCCCTTGCTCATCTCCCCTCACCCACCACTCTTTCTCCCTCTCCCCGTGCGCCGGCTACCGCGAGCGAGAGGAACCTGTCCACCACGTAAAAGAAGAAAGGGTGTTCGCTCCCCCTCCCGCTGCGTGCAGTCTCACAGCGGTGTAGCTTGTCGAGTACGGGCACTTTGAAACCATTGGCATAGCCGTGGTGGGGGGTGGGTTCCGAACCCTCCTAAATTTTCTGAATTTTTCATGTGCATATGTACAAGTAAGAACATGTATAAATGGTGGCTGACCCCCCACCTTTCACCCATTCTTCCCCAGAAATAATATAATATACGTTCCTGTTTATGACATATAAACGTAAAGTGCCAATTTACACAGTGATTCACGACATGCCACTGCCTTCTTCAAAAAAAAGAAAAAGAAATCGAAGCAGGAATATCCGTTGCTACTTACACAACAGGCAAATAGACGAGCGTCAAGCCCCCCTCGTCTTAGCATAGAGCACCAACCTAAAATAGAGGTCGGCCCACGCTCGTGTTCCGAGCAAGCCCGAGTGGCGTTGGCAGAAAGTAAACAGGCGACGTCGGGCGAAGCGCGCTGGCCAACTAGTTGCCAACCTGGTCGGTGGCCAGTCACGGGCCGAGGTCTTTCCGTGGTTGTATGGCCGACTAAATTAGCCAACGACTGCTTCCCAACTGGTTGCCAACCGTCGGCCACTGGCCATGTCCCCTTGGGTACTGTTTTAAAACCGTCCTGCAGTGAGAAAGCCCTTCACACTTCGTGTAAGAGAACTCTTTAAACAAACAGATCTTTCCTCTTCTTACGGCTCATGGAAACCAGCTTCCACCGTGACAGTGGCAGGTTGTAGACTGTGACCCTTCTTTTCTCAATGTTACATAGCTTGCCTCTCTTGCACATATCCGGATGCACTTCTTAGAACTACAGCACAAATACTATTGTACAGAATTGTTTACGGATTCATTGAAGACCCATGCTGGCGTATGTTACGCAGTGGTCGGCCCATCGTTTTCTGATTCTTACACACTGCATCCGAACATGTATAGTCACAGCAGATGCTTAGGCCGTATTATCCGCCGTTAAACATCTAGATGTAAGCACACAAATATAAGTTATATACACAGACTCTCTGAGTGTCTTAAAAGCGTTGAAATCACTTAAAACGCACAAAACCCCCCTTGGTAATGTCACTCTACAAACTCCTGTGCACTCCTTAGGCTTCGAAGCAGTGTGCTGGGTACCAGGACACTATACCATTGAACGCCATCAGGTGGCAGTCCAGCTTGCCTCCTCCGTAAATACAAAAGCTGGAAACCAATCCATGCATGCACCTTTTCTTCATGCGAAACCTTTTATAGGTAAGAGACTCCGAACGTACTGGCAGCGTCTGTGTGACACTGGGCATAATAATACGCTTGATCTTATCAAGCCGCATCAAGCGTATGGGCCCCCAGCCGCGAGATCAAGAAGAATTGAGGTCCTATTTTTCGAGGCTGGGAGTAGAACATTTACGGCACTCACAATCATCTTTTAAATGGCGGCGAACCTCCGACATGCAATTTGTGTGGAGAAACACTAACTGTACTTCAGGTTGTTATAACGTGTGCAGGATTGAAAAAAAAATCACCGCATCTCCACCAAATAAATGATGATGAGTGGGTGGAGCAGGGGGATCGTTCGGTGTTACCGGAAATCACCCGTGTCATTGCCCACTCACGCTTGTAAATGAGTGAGAAAACGGTGTACAGTTATATACAATGTTTATTGGTCATAAATGGTATGTCCTCTTGAGTTGTGGATTTCGTTTTGTCTTCATTATTAGTGCTTCGTGGTCCGCCAAGTGTACAGCCAATGATTCTTCGATCGGATCTAGCCTGAAGTTGGCAAATACCAGGTCTATGCAAGTTCCACTGCGTGTAGTTTGTTGTTTCCAGTCATACGAAATGCATCGTAGAGCTTATCGAGACGTCATATACTGCACAAGCCGTTTTTGCCGTTTAACCACCGCTTCCCGAGCTCTCGCCTCCGGGGTAGCACCGCGTTGTCGGCGTTGACGTTGAGCCGTCGTTTCCCGCGCCCTCAACTCTGAGACCGCTGGGCGTTTTTGTAGTTTTGCCGCCGCTTCCCGCGCCTTACCTTCGTTTTCATCCATGGAAGAAACAGAATGTTCCATGGTGGTCATCGTCATCGGGTGCCTTGCACATGCTAACGCGCTTATTCTTCATCGTCATCAGCGTCATCGTCATCGTCATGGCGTATAGTGGGTACCTTGCATCTGCTGTGCACGCCGCCGCACGCCGACAAGGCTCGGTCATGAGGTACCTCGCCCCTAAAAATCTAATTGCAGGGAAACTGCGCGAAAAAAAAAACGTGGACAAAGGAAGAGACAAGAGCACAGGCGCATACTAACAACTGAATCTTTATTCAGGAAAACACAAAAATATATACGGAGCACTAAAAACCACGTGTGCAGGTTGGAACAACGATAAGGAACTACACATGCGCATCTAGATACGCAATCTCTGTACTATGTAACGCTATAGAGGGCTTAGCAACACAGTTATCACCGGCCTTGGAAATAAAATAAGCTTCTACAATCTCACGCGTAGTGCGGTCCTTGTGACGCGCCAGAACTTTCGTTCCTCTGAAACCTGGGCTGCATTTGCAATCACGGCAGTGTAATGACAAGTTCGTGGACGGTTGTCCTTTCATTGACAACCTGTGGTCATTCAATCTCTGATTAATACAACGGCCGGTCTGTCCGATATAACAGCTTCCACGGGAAAGCGAAACAGAGTACACCACTCCCTTTCCGCATTCAGAGAGGGCGTCCCTATGCTTCACCCCACACTCAAACCACTTCGGTGATACGCCTTCCACCTTTCTTTCGGCAGCCCCACAAATTCTACCCAGCTTATTCCGCGCAGAAAACAGCACATGCACTCCGTACCTCGCGCCAACTTTCTTGTGATGGTGCGATACACCATGCAGGTAAGGAATGCTGACAAAAGCCTTCCCATTAACATCACCCCTTGCAACAGCTGAACCATTCCGCTCAGATTTCATGTTCCCCATTATCCTCTCACAGAGGAGAGCCAAAACTGCCGCAGGAAAGCGTGCCGCCCGAAGCCGGGCCACCTGTTTAGTGAAGCTTTCAGCAAACAGGTGAGGGCAAGTTTTCTTTAGGGCAGCGGTCAAACAAGAAACAGCCACCCCGTTTTTCACTACCTTCGAGTGGCTGGAACTAAAATCTAAAATTGGTTTTTCAGAACGTGGTGAGCACATCCAGCAAATATGCGCGCCACCAAGCGAAATTTATTTCGGCATGGTAGACAGGGAAATAGAGCCTGACCTAACGGACATCTCTGCGAGAACATTTAGGCATGTTGACGATTCTCTGTCCTTGTTCATTGGCCGGAGTGGACCTTCTAAAACTTTTCAAGGAGAAAGGGTTAGGGCTAAACTTTACCTTCGATGTTTCAAAGGAAGGTGCTATGCAGTTCTTTGACTTGGTTATTCGGTTTGGTGGCGCGCATATTTGCTGGATGTACTCACCGCGTTCTGAAAAAGCCGGCAGATCCCACACACTGTGGGAATCGATCTAATGCGAAGCAGCCAGGAAGGAGTAAATCATGCTTTACATAATTTGCATGTCAACTTTTACATGCTAGGACCTGTCATTTATGTTCGTCAACAGTCACGTCGCGCAATACCAATTTTGGGGTATATCAAGCTAGCGAACTGGACGCAAGCGCACCATGAGCTTGGCATGTAAATGGCGTTGTAGATGACATGCATGCCAAGATTTCCATGTTACCACCTGTCATTATGTTCGTTCTACAGTCATGCCACTCAATACCAAATTTGGTGTATATCAAGTTAACGAAACGGCCGCGAGCGCGCCATGAGCGTGGAATGCAAGTCATGTCGCTCATGACATGTCATGATTTCCATATTACCACTTGTCATTTATGTTCGTCATACAGTCATGTCACCCAATACCAAATTTGGTGTATCTCAAGCTAACGAAACGGCCGCGAGCGCGCCATGAGCGTGGCATGCAAGTCATGTCGCACATGACAACTCATGATTTCCATATTACCAGCTGTCAATTATGTTCGTCATACAGTCAGGTCACTCAATACCAAGTTTGGTGTATATCAAGCTAACAAACCGGCCGCGAGCGCGCCATGAGCGTGGCATGCAAGTCATGTCGCACATGACAAGTCATGATTTCCATATTACCACTTGTCATTTATGTTCGTCATACAGTCAGGTCACTCAATATCAAATTTGGTGTATATCAAGCTAACGAAACGGCCGCGAGCGCGCCATGAGCGTGGCATGCAAGTCATGTCGCACATGACAACTCATGATTTCCATATTACCAGCTGTCATTTATGTTCGTCATACAGTCAGGTCACTGAATACCAAGTTTGGTGTATATCAAGCTAACGAAACGGCCGCGAGCGCGCCATGAGCGTGGCATGCAAGTCATGTCGCACATGACAAGTCATGATTTCCATATTACCACTTGTCATTTATGTTCGTCATACAGTCAGGTCACTCAGTACCAAATTTGGTGTATCTCAAGCTAACGAAACGGCCGCGAGCGCTCCATGACCGTGACATGCTAGTCATGTCGCACATGACAACTCATGATTTCCATATTACCAGCTGTCATTTATGTTCGTCATACAGCCAGGTCACTCAATACCAAGTTTGGTGTATATCAAGCTAACGAAACGGCCGCGAGCGCGCCATGAGCGTGGCATGCAAGTCATGTCGCACATGACAACTCATGATTTCCATATTACCACTTGTCATTTATGTTCGTCATACAGTCACGTCACTCAATACCAAGTTTGGTTAATATCAAGCTATCGAAACGGCCGCGAGCGCGCCATGAGCGTGGCATGCAAGTCATGTCGCACATGACAAGTCATGATTTCCATATTACCACTTGTCATTTATGTTCGTCATACAGTCAGGTCACTCAATACCAAGTTTGGTGTATATCAAGCTAACGAAACGGCCGCGAGCGCGCCATGAGCGTGGCATGCAAGTCATGTCGCACATGACAAGTCATGATTTCCATATTACCACTTGTCAATTATGTTCGTCATACAGTCAGGTCACTCAATACCAAATTTGGTGTATCTCAAGCTAACGAAACGGCTGCGAGCGCTCCATGAGCGTGACATGCAAGTCATGTCGCACATGACAACTCATGATTTCCATATTACCAGCTGTCATTTATGTTCGTCATACAGCCAGGTCACTCAATACCAAGTTTGGTGTATATCAAGCTAACGAAACGGCCGCGAGCGCGCCATGAGCGTGGCATGCAAGTCATGTCGCACATGACAACTCATGATTTCCATATTACCACTTGTCATTTATGTTCGTCATACAGTCACGTCGCTCTATACCAAGTTTGGTGTATATCAAGTGAACGAAACGGCCGCGAGCGCGCCATGAGAGTGTCATGTAAATCATGTTGCTCATGACATGCACGTCATTATTTGCATATTACCACCTGTCATTTATGTTCGCCATACAGTCACGTCACTCAATCCCAAATTTGGTGTATATCGAGCTAACGAAACGGCCGCGAGCGCGCCATGAGCGTGGCGTGTAAATCATACTTTTCATGACAAGTTACTCATGATTTTCATGATATGACTAGCCATTTATGTTCGTCATACAGTCACGTTATGCCATACCAAATTTGGTATAAATCCCATTAACGATACGGCCAGGAGAGCTCAAAGTCGTAGGCGGCTAGATAGATAGTCAGATAGATACGCTGAAACTCGCCGAAGTTCGCTAAGAAATGCTTCGCATTTAAAACCAATTTTGGATTTAATTTCAGCCACTCAAAGCTAGTGAAAAACGGGGTGGCTGTTTCTTGTTTGACCGCTTCCCTAAAGAAAACTTGCCCTCACCTGCTTGCTGAAAGCTTCACTAAACAGGTGGCGCGGATTCGGGCGGCACGCTTTCCTGCGGCAGTTTTGGCTCTCCTCTGTGAGAGGATAATGCGGAACCTAAAATCTGAGCGGAATGGTTCAGCTGTTGCAAGGGGTGATGTTAATGGTAAGGCTTTTGTCAGCATTCCTTACCTGCATGGTGTGTCGCACCACCACAAGAAAGTAGGCGCGAGGTACAGAGTGCATGTGCTGTTTTCTGCGCGGAATAAACTGGGTAGAATTTGCGGGGCTGCCGAAAGAAAGGTGGAAGGCGTATCACCGAAGTGGTTTGAGTGTGGGGGTGAAGCATAGGGACGCCCTCTCTGAATGCGGAAAGGGAGTGGTGTACTCTCTCTCGCTTTCCCGTGGAAGCTGTTATATCGGACAGACCGGCCGTTGTATTATTCAGAGATTGAATGACCACAGGTTGTCAATGAAAAGACAACCGTCCACGAACTTGTCATTACACTGCCGTGATTGCAAATGCAGCCCAGGTTTCAGAGGAACGAAAGTTCTGGCGCGTCACAAGGACCGCACTACACGTGAGATTGTAGAAGCTTATTTTATTTCCAAGGCCGGTGATAACTGTGTTGCTAAGCCCTCTATAGCGTTACATAGTACAGATATTGCGTATCTAGATGCGCATGTGTAGTTCCTTATCGTTGTTCCAACCTGCACACGTGGTTTTTAGTGCTCCGTATATATTTTTTGCGTTTTTCTGAGTAAAGATTCAGTTGTTAGTATGCGCCTGCGCTGTTGTCTCTTCCTTTGTCCAAGTTTTTTTTTTTCGCGCAGTTTCCCTGTAATGAATTACCAACTCGCCCAACAGTCCGCTCTTCTAATAATCTAAGGAGAAAGCCTTTCTGTAAACGGTACCGTGAGCAGATGCCCCTACATCCAGCAATGTTTTTAGGTAACCATGCAAGCTTCGATCAACAATCTATTTTAAAATTTGTCAACGAGTTCCCGCACATTGAACAGCATTGGCACTTTGCATTCGCAGCACATCCTCTTCAAGTATATGCCACTACGACATTATATGTTGTGGCGTTTCGGGCGGCGGCTGGCCTGAACTCCTCAGGAATGAGAACAAGAGAGACAAGGAACCGTCTTACTATGCCGAGCCTCGGCCGCAGCTGCCCGCTGCCAGCGGCTGTTCACCGCGTGCCACGAGCGCGCCCGTGGTCATCCTCGTTCTCTTCTACTATGAGCGCTCGCAGCCGCCGAGTGCTTCCATACTGCCAC
Source organism: Rhipicephalus appendiculatus (assembly GCA_030522465.1). Taxonomy (NCBI): domain Eukaryota; kingdom Metazoa; phylum Arthropoda; class Arachnida; order Ixodida; family Ixodidae; genus Rhipicephalus; species Rhipicephalus appendiculatus. Next base: position 84,469 of record JALIZH010006284.1, on the reverse strand, counting down.
TTACCCTCCGGTGAAAGTGGGGAGAAGGAGATGCTGCAGTAGCAACTATCCCTGGCCACGGCGGACCGCACGTGGCACACACGACCACATGCCAGCAGTGTCCATCCACAACTCCTTGTAGGACCTCATGGGCTGTCGGAAGTCGTAACCGCTGACGCGCGCAGCGGAGCCAACTCTGCCGCCACCCGAAGACGGAGGCGTACCGGACTGGCAGGGGTTGACGACCACGGTCATCGGCGAGAGCATGACGGAACGCTGATGCTTCTAGTGCAGCACCGGTCTTACCGAACTAGCGGGCTCGGTGTAGTCGAACTAGACCTCCTGGTGCTGCTGCTGTTGCATGGCACCGTTGTCATAGACGTTTCTCTGTGTCATGTCTTGCCGTTGGCCATTCGCGTATGGGTAGCGGCCACTCTTCCATGTGGTGGTAGTCGAACGCTGGCAACCTCGGCAGCCATGGCAGTGTGGCGTGCCCGTGGAAGCACTGGCTGCTTATGCCTCCGGCGCTGACTTCTCCGCCCTCGCTGATGTTGGTATCAGATTGTCTCTGATGCTGTATCTCGAAGTAGTTTTGGTCCGCGAGAACAGCCACCTTGTGCTCCATGCCAGGCACGCTGGTGAAGTTTCTCGCGCTGGCCGCAGCTTCCTTCTCGAACGGGTCCACCTTTTCTGTCGCCATCTCCAGGGATTCCTGCAGCTGCGTCACCTCCTCTTCACCCTGGATTGTTGTTTATCCGCTTGATGCTGCCTTGCCCCACGCTCCTCCATCAGTCGATTGTTCTCCATGTAAGCCGATGCCAGCACGTGCTTCAGCTCTGCAAGCTCGTCCTTCATCATCTCGTCCAGCTGAGATTACTGGAGTGCCAGCTGCCGCTGGAGCTCTTCTTTGTGGCTGCCCCGCTTGTTTGCCAGTTCAGTGGCCCTCTCCAGCAACTGCCCTTCGAACTTGGCACACTGCTGATGCTGATCCTTCAGGCGCTGCACAGCATCTGTAAGCAGCCTCTCCATGCGGCTGCACTCCTGGGAGTCCTTGGCCATCTTTTATTGCCATAGCAGTTATAGGGACAGTCTCGGCTGGTTTTTGCCGTCACCGTTGCCATATATATATATATATATATATATATATATATATATATATAGTCAAGAAATGAAGGATCACACTTACGAAAATTGAATATTTTTACTGGTTTACGTTTCGGCCGTGGCACGGCCTTCGTCATCAGCTCTGCAAGCTCGAAGGCCGTGCTACGGCCGAAACGTGAACTAGTAAAAATATTCAATTTTCGTAAGTGTGCTCCTTCATTTCTTGACTATATGTGCACCGGACCCACAGAACTTTCTTTTTATTCATATATATATATATATATATATATATATATATATATATATATATATATGAAGAGTCTGGCTTCGGTTGCCGTAGAACAAAATAGGAAAAATATATATACGCTTCTAAAAAACTGTTTATTGGTGACCGATCTTCATCTTCGTCTTGATGAAGATCGGTCTCCGATCGAAACGTCACCAATAAACAGTTTTTTAGAAGCGTATATATATATATATATATATATATATATATATATATATATATATATATATATATACATGACGCGTACAGGCAAAAAAGAGTGTTCCACACTCGCCGTAATGGCAACAGGCGGCGCTGACTGACGCTCCCACGTTTAAGTACACATATATACCCTGTAAAGTGGACGGAGGGATGACCGCCACCGTAGCTCAGTGGCAGAGCATCGGACGCGTTATTCGAAGGTCGCAGGTACGGATCCTCCCGGTGGCAAGTTATCTTTTTCGTCCACATTCCTTTCTTCGCATTTACATTACAATTACTTCTAATAGCTTCCCTTATACTTTCCTTGGCATCTTTGTCTGTTAGTTCACATTAATACTGTGTTTAACAAAGCAAACGAGCCCTTAAGTTTACAGTTATTTCCTTCATATATATATATATATATATATATATATATATATATATATATATATATATATGTATGTATATATATATATATATATATATATAAAAGCCTCGAAGGAAAATAATTCAGAAAAATATTTTCTGACGCGCGGATTTGAACGGGCGACCTCTCGCTTCTCAGCGCGTGGCGTTCACCGCTCGGACACAGAAGGGCACGTCCTTCAGCACACTAACGGCGAGCATTTATATACAGCATTCACCGCTGGAGGTACTGCGATTTCGGCGGAATAGCAGAAAACACGTCGATGTCGGCGTGTTCTCTGCATTACCTGCGAGATGGCGCGAAGGGCGTGCTCGACGTCCCGCTCGTTGCGATGCGTATGTACTTTGTCCTAGGGGGGTTTAGTCGCCAGCGCAAGCCCATGCGCGCGCTTATCTTGTGAGGGGGGGAAGTTAGTACGTCGTGCACTGTCGCCAGAAAGTTTGCATTTAGTCTCCAGAGAGCCCAAAGATCACTTCACTCGCAGCAGAGGCCCCGTTTGCGGAAGAAACACGCTGTTCAGAGTGAATTACCTACTGCGCTACGTTTCGCGCGTCCCTTGTGTTTGAGCACCGCGTTAAGAGTGTCGAGCTGTGAACGTCGTTAGTTCGCGCTCACCCTGTGTGTGTTCTTTTCGTGCGTCTTCAACTTGAGCAGCGCGCTGCACGTTTCGACCAAATTGCAGTTCTTCGAGTGTCATTCGAATTTGTTTCTATCACACTGATTGCCCTTGCGGCGAAACTACGATCGCCCTTGGGCGAAACTGCGACTTTTTTAGTTCAGGTTGAAGATCTCAGCTTCAAGATTGCTGATTTTGTCACTCCAGGATCGCTTGACCTCGAAAAATTGTTGCCGTGACTCATCCAGCTTCTCTTCGAGGTGTTTCTCCAGAGTACGGACCTTGTCTTCCAGGTCGTAGGGAAAGGTGGGGCAAAATGAGACAAAAATTTGAAAATAGTGAATATTTATTATTATTTCACTCTTTACCCTTAAACGACAATGCAGAAACTTTCCTTTGGGTACAAGGTATGTGCTACATAAATATAACCATGTTGCCACTGTTAAAAAGTTTATTTTAAAAAGAAATAAAAAATGCACCAGATGTCTCATTTTGCCCCGCCTGCGGGGGCAAAACAAGACAGTGTGAAAAAAAAATTTAACCCTTCAGTCTTTGCAGTAGAAGCACATGAAATTAAACTCCGTGGGCCCTCACGCAGCCTTCATCACCCCAGTCCTTGTACTCCACGCATTGAATCCAGACAGAATCCGGTGCTGTTTTGCTCCAAAACTCTTTGGAGATCAAACACCACCAGTCTTTCTTTGTGCTATTGTTGTATTTTGTTGAAAGCTGCACTTCATTGGATTATTCAACAATTGGACGCTAGATATAATCTGACGCATCTTCTTCGCCTCCTTTTTGCCGTTTTGGTGCAGAACTGCACGGGCGTTTCGCGGCTTTCAGCCTCGTAAGCCGGGCTTCGTGAGGCGATGGATTTAAAACTGTGCTAGACTCGAATTTTCTAGCAGAAATTTGGTATTGAAGAAAAATTCGATGGCGAGACGTGTTTGTGAACGGCTTGACTTGGAGATTCTTCCAAATTTGCGTTCGCCTCTTGAGAGCATCCTTGGGAACGCGGAAAAATCTCGATGCAGCACGAATGGAGTGGGTGTCCTGAACAGCGTCAGTGCTTTTTCACGTCGTTTTCCTCCCAGGAAGCTGTATATGATATTCTCTTGTGCGTCCGAACCTTCCTAAACAATAAAATATAATATATAATGAGTGTAAGCAAATGGTTCACTTAATGAGACACTCTCTAAAGCAATTCAATGCCTTTTTGTCGCGTTTTGCCCCCCCTCACATGCCCAAATTCAAAAAAAATTTCCGCTTTGGCCCCGCGCACCAAGTGACCTGAAATTTTGGTGGTATGTAGCTAGTAGTATATAGTAACAATATAAATACTTATGATGTTGTACTAATGCCAGAGTAGCTTCATGCACGGATCCGAAAATTTGGCCGAGAAGAATTTCGCCCCTTTTTGACGGGTCACGAACACACTGACACCAGCCGCGTAATTTTTCCCAAGCGAACGCTGTGAGCAATCATCAACTTTTACACATAAAAAGGTGGACAACTACCACCACCTCTAGCTGAAATCTAGAAACAAAGAAAAGCGCTTTCTGTATTAGCTATAGAGGTCGGCAAAGCCAAAATGTCGCGTTTTGCCCTGTGTCTCATTTTGCCCCGCCTTACCCTAAATGTGGTGGTCCTTCTCGTTAATCATGGTGGTTGCCTTGGATGTGTAGTCATCGTATGTGTGCTTGAGACCATCGTGTCCATCAGTCAAGCTTGCAAACTTCGCTCCAGCTGGATAATACGGGTAGCGTGCCGCGATTATACGCTAACGAACTCATGAGTCCTTTAATGACTTATGAGCTAGTGGCCTCATGGGCTAATGACTCATAATCACTCAGGCTAAGGTCGAGTAGTGAGTCTGAGTGAGTCCGAGTCAACAATAGTTTGGTGAGTTTGAGTGAATCCAGTTGAGAAAAGTTTTTAGTCAGTGTAAGTCCGAGTGAGTTCGGTTGGGGAAAATTTTGGTTGAATCTGAGTCCGAGTGCGCCAAAAGGGCAAAATTAAGGCTGATGTAATCTACAACTCTAAGAGAGCTCTTAACAGGGCTGGTTGGTACATTATTGGGACTGGAACAAAAGCGGTGGACACAGGAAGGAGAAAGAACGACAGACGAGAGCGCTCCCGTCTGTCGTTTTTCCTCCGTCCTGTGTCCAGCGCTTTTGTTCCAGTCCTGCAACTCTTCTTTTCCTATAGCCATTTCATGCTGTTATCTACTCTAGATTATAGGAGAGCCAGCCATTTACTGAACATCAACAAACAATATGATCATTTCGATTGTCATTGGAACGTCTTCTCTTTATGGCAATAGACATAATTTACTTTTGTAATTGTTCCCTCATTCTCGTTTCATAGACGATCTTCACTTCCCCCATTGTGCGTCGACCATATCGCCAGGCAACCGACCTAATGGCTAGCTAAGTTATAATTAAAGAATATTGACTTGCAAATAGTAAACAACACAATAATCCTTTAGGGCGCATATTATTTTACGTTGCATCTTTCTTGAAAATCCATCCATGTGGAAGCATTAGAAGCGCAAACGAAACATCACGATTTCCAATAAGCGAGATAATCGGTTACTTCAATACCCACGAATATGAAAGCACCTCGTGTTGTTATTTTATTTCGAACTATCCGCTTCATGTGTAATGCGTCGTAGTGGTTATAAACCACTGAAATAACGAATCTAAATTAGCAACAAAATAACGAGGAACAACATTAAATGATTTTCATTTCTATTTTCATTTTTACAGAGAAGAGGTGCCAACCTAGAGGAAGCTGTGAAAGTGCGCGACCATGTTGGCTTGCGTACTTCTTACATGGTAAGGTCCGTTTCTGTGAAGTATCTTTCTAAACTTCTTTTTATTTCAACTTTGCTGCACACATACATGTTAGCCAAAACCCATTATTGGATATTGGCTCGGATGCGGTAACGTCCTTTGCTGCGTAGTGTGCGCCAACAGCCTGCTCCATCTTACGGGGCGACTCAAGCCGGTCGCTGCTGGGCCTGAGCCTATGTATATATCTGTGAGAGAGCACCTTAATGACCACGCAGAAGAGCTTTTTAGTGAGAAAGCACTGATAAGGTTTTTCTTTTCACTGAACATGCATTAGACCTTGTGGCGATAGCTATACACCTTGTCACAGGAGCACTCTCGAACCAGCGAGCTGGGGGATTAGAGGGTACGTTTTCAGTGTTGCCATCGTGCCTTGGGCTGCGCATGCCGTACGTGTACACTCGGTGCACTTGGATGAAGTATGTGTAATGGGCGCCTCTCTCCGATAAAAAGTCACTGACGTGGCAGGAAATTGTGCGTATTCGAAGAACAGATCATCTGGTCATCCCTGTGTCGTGTACGGGTGCACGAACAATCAGCGCAAGAGGAACATTTTAGTATAATCGTGTGTCTGCAGCAGAGTACTCCGCGCGATGATTGTAGGTGTGATATGCGCGCTTCCGTTGTCGCCTGAGTTGCGACATCAGTAGGTGGCTTCAGTAAATCGAAATAACGTCCATGTGTCGCGATTGTCACGCCTCTGTTCACGGCACTGCGTTGGCGGCAAAAAAACGGATGAAAGCAACGTTCCCGTGCTGCATCTTGGATACCAAAAAAAAAAAAGTACAGACGGAGTCACACTTGTCTAGAGCGCCCAGCCGTTCGCTTTAGCTGCCGATGCTGTAATGATACGTAACATTGTTATACTGCATGCATTCTTTTGCTATAATTCAAGCATGAACGGAAGCTTGTAGCTAACGTGAGGCAGCCGCTGCGGCCGACAGCGTCCACAGCCACGCACTCCGCTGCTCCAGACAAGTGTTAGTCCGTCTGTACCCAAATCGCTGTTGGTACTACGCTTGCTGCTACTGGTGCCGGCGACGAGGCACTGCCGTTCGCTTACGTGGAGCTCATTCTTGCGTCGCTAGTGCGAATGCGCGCGGCTGAACGGTTCATACAGCGATGAATCGGTCCGTGGCAGCGACGATATCAAACAAAACGAAGCGAACACAGGCTTTAGAAGGGATCGCACAACAACGGATAACGCTCCGGTTCGACGCGCGGCCCATGGAAGATGGTGATTTTGCCAAACTTGCACGTTTGGCGGCGCGAATTTCAATAAGGCGGCCCCCTGTCGTGAAAATTTCAAAATGAGTATACCATGGCATAGAAAATCCCGTATGGGTTCATTATACACGCAACGTATGAGAACTTCGCAACAAATGGACCACGCTTACTGAACACTGGAGGAACTCAACTATGACCTGTTACATGAGAGTCACACGAAACTCAAACTCTGCAAATGCACTAGACATTGTACGCTAACTATATTTACAATACGTATACATCAGTTACTTTTAAATGCGATTCATTTCTTAGCGAACTGCAGGCACTTTCATCGTTTCTATCTATCTATCTATCTATCTATCTATCTATCTATCTATCTATCTATCTATCTATCTATCTATCTATCTATCTATCTATCTATCTATCTATCTATCTATCTATCTATCTATCTATCTATCTATCTATCTATCTATCTATCTATCTATCTATCTGGGTGCTCTTGTGATCACCTCTTTAACTTGGCGTAGACCAAAAATGGTATGGGAGGGTGAGATAATTTCAGGAATTTGATTTTCTGGTCACGACATGAATAACGTGAAAATCCTGTCTCGTACGTCGTCGAACCCTTTCCTCCAGACACATGTGGCACATACCCGTACACCACGGGCCGTGGTACGCGGGTATGGGCCGCAGATGATTGGCAGTTTATATCTACCCCAGCATGGAGACGACATATATTAGTAGCATAAATGTGAGAGCGTTAACAGAAACTGACATCGGCAGCGTAGAACGGACGAATGCAAAGACAAGGAATCTCGATCTCAGCAGGAATCAAACCCAAGCGTTCTGCTTGTCAATCAGGTATTCTACAACAGAGCCACGGAAGATCATCAGACTGCTTTATATAAGGACACTATGCAGGGGTAAGTTGGTGCAACTTCAACTGAAGTTGGAGTGCTGGCTATGACACAGACGTCGTGGTGGGTTAATGTCAATTGTGGTTCCAGTGTTGACTCCACTGTTGTAGGAGTCTAATAAACATTGCATTGGTATCCCAATCATTCAGCAAGCCATATTCAAGCGTTGCTCGACCATGGGCGAATGCGCTAAGGAAAGTTACGTATAATATTCACATCGTCATACCGTGAAGCGTACTTCGTTTCGATAATACCAGAGTCATTCAATGCTTCTAATGGTTACAAAACTGCCACCTCAGTTTTATATGCAGCCAGCGGCCGCCGCCAGAGGCGCAGCTGTGCATGAGAGGCGATGCGAACGCTGCTATCGCTGGGGTTGTGTTTGGGACAGCCTCGGTGTTCTAGCTTTCCAAGCTTCCGCAACTGTCGCTTTGATTTCACGCATTTACTTTTAGCATTCAGCATGCATAAATATCTGCCTGAACGTGTTTTCTGTTTCAAAATAAGTACACGGGAGGAAAAGAAACAGCTCAAAACATGCAGCTTGCGGTGGCATCAGGCGAAAAAATACAAAACTGCGGGGGGTTGGCAGAGCGCCCGCCACGGATAGGCGTTGGTCCCGGGTTCGAACCCCGGACCAGGACGAATTTTTCGGCAACTAAGAAGCTTTTCTTTCTGGGAAATCCGTACGGATTTCCTTGTGGCTTCGTGCTACAAACGGGTGGTTGTCTATTTTCCCCTTATTAACCCTACCGCCACCTTGCGGGATTCCGCAGAACTCATTTGCATAATATAGTAGTTCTTTCATGTTCTCTAGGGGTGCGCAATACCCAGCTTCTTCTTTCACTAAGGACCAAATACTTTTCAAGAGCAAACAACGAAAGTGACCTTGACTTTCTCGACTTGCACATTAGTAACCTTCAAAGTGGGGTGCTACTTACCTTTGGAAATTGTTTAAATATTCGCGGAGATACTGCTTTGAAAAATGTGAACCAAATGAAATTAAGAAAACACATCATAAAAATCATCGAATTACAAGACGGGTATTGTACCTAAAGAGAACAGTTAAGAGACTTAAACGATAATGCGCCAACATGAATATAGTGCAGAGCATTCGACTAATGCTAAACCAACCAATCAGCAGCGCGAAGTAGCAGTACTTTAATCCTTGAATCATAATCTGCCTAGCTTCATTCGTAGCTCTCCACAGGAGTGTCGAGGATTTCTTCGGAAAAGCTAGAAATCGGTTGATCGCATTGTGCAAAGTGACGTAGTCATCGTTGATAAACAAACAATTCGCGAAAAAAGTAATGCATATTTTTATAGCGTATTTTCCAACGCTACTGAACCTTTAAGCCAATGTAACGTATGAATTTTACTGAACGTTAAGGCAAAAGCATCACCTGGCCCTGACAAGATATCTCACCTTTTCCTTCACCGATATGCTGAGATGCTAGCTGCATATTTGGTCAATATCTTCAATAAATCTTTGATGACAGCTACCATTCCTGAAGACTCGAGAACGGTAAGAATTTACCAGTACTAAAAAACGGCGACTCCGCATTACTAACGAACTATACACAAATATTTTTACCTGGTCTTGCTGTAAGCTTCTTGAACATGTTATCGCCAATTGTATTATTATGTTTCTTATTGATAACCAAATGCTCTCTCCATCTCAACATGGTTTTAAAAAAGGTCTTTCCACAGTAACTCAGCTAACAACAGTTGTTCATAACTTGGCCTCTATTCCGGATAGATAAGGCGAGATAGATATAATATGTTTACATTTCAGAGAGCCATTTCATCTTGTTTCTCATGCAAAACTAATTTTAAAGTTAAAAGCCATAAGACTACCGAACTTCATAGTTGCTTGAGTTTCCGCATACCTTGCTAAGCACACACAGTCTATTAGCATTGACAATCATGTTTCATGACATCTGCCCGCCAACTCTACAGTCCCTCAAGAAAACGTACTAGGTCCCCTTTTATTTCTCCTACACATTAATGATATTGTCGAGGTAATTGGTGAACTTGCTCAAATTAGGCATTTTGAAGGTGACTGCTTGCTCTTTGATGAAATGAAGTCGGACTTGTAGTGTTCCTGCTTGAAAGAATGGAACAGCATTAAAGATTCGGTACGGAACTGGCATCCATCTTAATCTGCTATATTTTTAGCTTCATCTCTCTCTTCTTTCCTGTCCCGGCTCTCGTGCTTAATCTTCTATCCAGAGGCTCGTACCGCTTCACCCTACGCGGTTTCTTTTAATTACCCCTCCTGGGGTAATACTTGAACAGATTTCCAATAGAAGCACATTCAACTGATCCACGTTCACTAGTGTACCAGACACTCTTCAAAATTCCGTTTTGGGTGGCAGTCTTTGCCACAGAGTAAGGACCATAAAAGTTGGCGCTGGAATCCCTTATTCCTTTCCTCACTAGTACGAGGTCGGTGACTTGAATGTCTGGCATGTCTGATCGATGTCACTTGTAAAAATTCTTTTTCATTCGTTTTCGGTACCTCTCCTCCTGTGATTTTTGTTGCCTCTCCTCGATGATCTTGAGATTTTGCAAGAGTCACAACTCACGGTCTGCCTGCAGAATAGGGGTTTCTCCTGAAGAAGCGTACTGTGGACTGCACCCCAAGCCACTTGTGTAGGATCGATTATGATGCTTTACGGCTGCTTCTAAGGAGTATTTCCATCCACCAGGAAACCTATCGCACATCTTGATGTACTGTTCCACGCACCGTATGGCACGTTCTGCAAGTCGATTCGCTGCGGGATGGTATGATGCACAGAACTTGATTAATATATTGTGATCTTGTACCCATCTTGCTAGCTTTTCAGTCTTGAACGCGGGGCCGTTATCACATACAATTGTCCATGTAATCCTAAACATATCTCGTTCGAGAAGGGTTATGACGCTTTTTGCATCTTTCTTTCCCGCTCGTGCCGCGACCATCCGCGTGCATTCATCTATGGCCAGAAGAAACTCTTGCGTTTTTCTGACTATTTGTCGTTTCTTACTCAGTTGGGCGAAATCCAGGCGTACTACTTCAAAAGGGGAGTTTGAGTGGCAAGGTAGTCTGTGGGCTGTTTATATTTGACTTTGTGTACTTGACACACATGGCATGAACAAACGTACTGACTGACTTCTTTGTTCATGTGCGGCCACGTAAATCTCTTGACTAACTTGTTGTAGGTGCGCCAAAATCCGTCGCGTCCTCCAGATTCTGGGCTATCGTGGTACAAATAAAGCAGTCTAGAAACAAGCCTTGTTGTAGGTGCACCGAAATCCGTCATGTCCTCCAGATTCTGGGCTATCGTGGTACAAATAAAGCACTCTAGAAACAAGCCTTGGTGGGACTTGATACCGACCTTCAGTAAACACCAGTAGTTCGGAGCTTTCCCACAGCTTCACTTCATTGATTTCTTCGGATTGTTCTGTGTTGTTTTGTATCGTCAACCTTGACAGAGCATCTGCATCAGTTAAAAGTGGTCCTGGTCTGTGCGAGATAGTCAAGTCAAATTGCTGCCAGAAATTCACCCATCTGGCGATACGTCCTTTAGGTTGGGTCATATTCAAGAGATGAGTGAGGGCCTGGTGATAGGTCAACATAGTGAACTTCGTACCTGCCAGGTACGTACGGAAATACTCAACGGCCGTCAGAAAAGCCAGTGCTTCATTTTCAATAGTAGTGTAGTTAATTTCATATGGCTTGAAGGAGTAACTGTAGTAACCTACTACGTGTCGCTTTACTCGGCCGGATGCTTCAATAGATTTTTGATACAACACTGCACCAGTCCCATAATGTGAGGCGTCAGTGTTCAATTCAAAGGGTAAGGTTAAGTCTGGTATGCGTAGAACAGGGTCAGCAGAAATTCTGTGCACCAAGTCAAGGTAGACGTTCTCGCATTCATCATTGATTTCAAAGGGAACTTCTTTCTGTGTTAAGCGCGTGAGGCATCTAGTTTTGACCGCAAAGTACTTTATGAAACACCGGGAATGTCCTGCCAATCCGAAGAACGCACGCAGTTAATGTACGTCACATGGTTTCTTCAACTGGCAGATCTCGGCGGAATCTTGTTTCGTGCTTTCGGTGTTCCCGTTGAAGACTCTTCCAAGAAAGACATTTCCTTGAAAGAATGCACTTTTCTTAAAATTAACCTTGAGATGTGCCAAGCTCAAGGCATTTAACACCTGAGACAGATGGTTCTGATGCTCAGCCTCTGTTTTGGAGAAGACTATAACATCGTCTATGTACACATTACAAAAAAAAAAACAAGAAAATGGTTCAGGACGTCGTTCATGATCTTCTGGAACCACGCTGGCGAGTTTTTCCAACCGAAAGGAAGCTGATTATACTCGTAGAGATCGAATGGGGTGATAAAAGCGGTGTACATTTTTGTTTCATCTGTCAGTGGGATCTCCCAGAAACATTTGCACAAATCGATGCGGGAAAAGTGTCGGCAACCACCCGTCTCATCTATAACTGTGTCGATCTTCAGCATGGGAAATGGTATGAGTTCTGTCTGACGATTGAGAACCCTGTAGTCGGTGCACAACCTGAAGGTTCCGTCTTCTTTCGGTGCAATCGTTATGGGAGAAGCGAAGGGTGATACCGAAGGTCGTGTAATATCGGCGTCTAGCATCTCCTGTAACTCATTCTTGAGCCATATCTCTCGCTCTCTTGACATATTGTAAGGTGATTTTCGGATGACGGTTTTGTCCGCTAGTTCAAAAGGAACCTTGTGCGACTTCATCGCCTGAGGATAGCTTCCTATGCATACAAGTTCAGGGTAGGTCCTTGCGATAGCCTCCGCGCACTAGACAACTTGTAGGTTACCTTGTCTACCCTGATGTGTCTCGTTCTTTGATACTCCTTCGACTAGAACCACATCATCCCAGTATACGTTAATCTTTAGTTTCTTTATATCCGGTCTTGATAGCAAAAATTCGTACGTCACCCCCTCTGCGACCAATACTTCGCTTTCTGTTTTCTGACCCTGGAACTCAATGTTTACCAAGGCCCACTGATTATGCAACATTACTTTTCTATCATAGTTTTGTATTCGTAGGACTCTTCCACTATGCAAGCGACTTGCCTCCACCAGCTTGGCATTTATATAGACACGGAAGCACCGCTGTCTACCAGAGCCATTACATGTTTCCTTCCTATTAAGGCGAAAGCCTTTAATGTCTCATGCTCACGTCCGTCCGGTGTCCGTCCGTCCGTCCACACCCCCCACTGCGCATGCGCCAACCCATTAAAAAATAAAAATAAAAAACCTCCTTTCCACCTCTCTCTCCTCTAGGTATCCCTCCCCGCGGAGGCCACACCCTCACTGCGCATGTGCGTTCCCTCCCTCTCTCCCCCTCCTATGCTCCCCCCATTCTCCCCTCCTAGGCTCCCCCCTCTCTCCTCTAGGCATCCCTCCCCGCGGCATCCACACTCCCACTGCGCATGCGCGTCCCCCCCTCTCTCTCCTCTCCTACGCTCCCCCCTCCCCTCTCTCGCCTCGCGACGCCGACGCAGGCAGCGTCTGCTAGCGAGTTTCTTGGTTGAAAAAACCGACTGCTCGCGCTGCACAACCGTCCACGGGCCATCCCGTATATATGGCAATGGATCCTGACCTGCAAGGTGGTGCCGGTGGGAGATTTCTCCTGTGCGTTGTCTAACGATAAAAAATTCGCAGCGTGCGCGTTAACTAAAGGTGGACTGCGGGTCTCCTGTGTCCAGTCCGAGTCTTCTGTCTATCATTGCCCATTAGCAGCGATTGGGATGTTCCAGTAGGAAACACCGGTCCATCACTGCGTGCTTTGCGCCCCCCAGGTTTCTCTCCTGTGCAACGCTGCGATGAGCGCCAGTGTCAACGCCGCCGCCAGTGTAAGCGTTAGCACCCGCTGCTTCGCATCTACACATGGTTCCCTTTAGCGGGAGATGGTGTAATCTTTAAGGCGAAAGCCTTTAATGTCTCATGCTCACATCCGTCCGGTGTCCGTCCGACCTCCGTCCGGCGTCCGTTCGTTCGTCTGTCCGTCCGTCCGTCTGTCTGTCTGTTCGTCTGTCCGTCCATCCATCCGTCTGTCCGTCCGTCCGTCCATGTCCGTCCGTCCGTCCGTCCATCCGAGCTCTGGCACGGAGCCAGGTGGCCGCCGGGATGCGCAGACGGACGCCGGTCGCGTCGGACTCTATAGCGCTCGTGCTTTGCTTGCGTAACTTCGCTGTGCCCAGAGTTTGCAATCATTCTGACCGACGCCGTCTCAATGGACCCAGGCGTTCACGGAATACACTTTCTAATTTACAAAGGGTCCGTCAATTTAAGAGCTGGAACGCGGATGGCGTTTGCACGATGCGCAAAGCGCGAGAAAATACCCCCCGTATTCAGAAACGCTCCTTGACTTGAACTTGACTTGCCGCCGCCTTCAAGCAGCACAAACGCGTTTCAAACGCACTGTCTTTAGGCGGTGCCATGGCAGCAGAAACGCGTTTCGAATGCGCCGCCTTGAGGCGGTTGCAAGTCAAGTTCAAGTCAAGGAGCGTTTCTGAATACGGGGGGTAACGCATGCGAACGGAGGAAGACGAGTCTCGCGTCTCGCTGCGATTCGCGGTAAAAAAATTAAAGAAGAAAACACGCACCCATTCGTTTTGTGTCTTATCCCACTGAGAGTGTAAAAGAAAAAAAGACATGGCATAATCAGTGGAATGGCCACACGCTTTCGCCGAACACACTTTGGAATGTACAAAGTGTCCTTCAATTTTTTTGACGGGAATTTGAAGTAGGCTAGAGCAGTATAAATAAACAGCCTCAGTTGGAGTCATCGCGTGGGACTGATCACCCTCCTTTATTAGCTTTTTGTTGTCGAATACTCCTGAGCCTCAGTGTCGATATTGTTCACTCGACCTCTTGGAACGCGCCAAGTCAAGTTATCCGTGCTACTTGCGAGGCGGCTCGGATCTCGCTGATCACGGCTTGAGCAGTCCGCTGTACTCCGACTGAAACAGCTGCTTGACTTAGCGGTTATGCTTGTTTGCGAAGCAGATGGTATGTTCTCAAGACACTCCAGGAGGTCATCTAAACTTCGGGGTGACAGTATTTGCAGTTGCTTCAACACTTCAGTGTGCAATCCATGCATTATTAAGGCTACTACGGCCGAAGATAGAAGCATGGGTTCAGCCAGCTTTAAAAGACGGCGTTTATCAAAGCAGTACTCGACAAGGGAGCTTTGCTCGGACTTAAAATTAAGCGTTGTGTTCCACCTTTGTACTGGCTTGCTTTGGAATGTAGTCAAAAATTTTTGCTTCCACTGGCTCCAAGCGTCGTCCCTGTCTTCCATTATGCGTATTTCATACCACTTGCGTGCAACACCTTTCAAGTAAACACGCATGTTGGTAATTTTATCCTCATCAGAGAGCCACTTCTTTTAAATGCGAAGCATTTCTTAGCGAACTTCGGCGAGTTTGAGCGTATCTATCTATCTATCTATCTATCTATCTATCTATCTATCTATCTATCTATCTATCTATCTATCTATCTATCTATCTATCTATCTATCTATCTATCTATCTATCTATCTATCTATCTATCTATCTATCTAGCCGCCTACGACTTTGTGCTCTCCTGGCCGTATCGTTAATGGGATTTAAACCAAATTTGGTATGGCATAACATGACCGTGTGACGAACATAAATGGCTGGTCATATCATGTAAATCATGACTAACTTGTCATGAAAAATATGATTTACATGCCACGCTCATGGCGCGCTCGCGGCCGTTTCGTTAGCTTGATATACACCAAATTTGGTATTGAGTGACATGACTGTATGACGAACATAAATGACAACTGGTAATATGGAAATCATGACTTGTCATGTGCGACATGACTTGCATGCCACGTTCATTGCGTTCTCGCGGCCGTTTCGTTAGCTTGAGGTACACCAAACTTGGTATTGAGTGACGTGACTGTATGACGAACATAAATGACAAGTGGTAATATGGAAATCATGACATGTCATGAGCGACATGACTTGCATTCCACGCTCATGGCGCGCTCGCAGCCGTTTCGTTAGCTTGATATACACCAAACTTGGTATTGAGTGACGTGACTGCATGACGAACATAAATGACTAGTGGTAATATGGAAATCATGACTTATCATGCGCGACATGACTTGCATGCCACGCTCATGGCGTGCTCGCGGCCGTTTCGTTAGCTTGAGGTACACCAAATTTGGCATTGAGTGACATGACTGTAGGACGAACATAAATGACAAGTGGTAATATGGAAATCATGACATGTCATGAGCGACATGACTTGCATTCCACGCTCATGGCGCGCTCACAGCCGTTTCGTTAGCTTGATATACACCATATTTGGTATTGAGTGACATGACTGTATAATGAACATAAGTGGCAGGTGGTAACATGAAAATCTTGGTATGCATGTCATCTACAACACCATTTACATGCCACGCTCATGGTGCGCTTGCGTCCAGTTCGCTAGCTGGATATACACCAAAATTGGTATTGCGCGGCGTGCCTGTATGACGAACATAAATGATAGGTCCTAACACGTAAAACATGACATGCAAAGTATCTAAAGCATGATCTGCTCCTTCCTGGCTGCTTCGCATTACATCGATTCCCACAGTGCGTGGGATCTGCCGGATTTTTTTCCAGTCGCATGTTCGTAGAACTCAAGCCAAGTTTCTGGACTTCAAGGCGCACCATCGAAGGCATCAGGTTCCATGCATTTAGTCCCCGGTTTCTCAGCATTTAGAGAGCTTATAAGTGATGTCGCTATCTGGTACTGTTGAACAATCTGTTCCTGTTCCAGCTGAAGAGTTTTCAAAACGAGGCTCACCTCTTCCGTGAAAACCGTGATCGGGGTCGGCTAGTCAGCTAGTTCAAAATAGTTCAGCTAGTCAGCTAGTTTGCTAGTTTTGTGCTAGTGCCTGAGCCTTTTCGACGCACTGGTTCAAGTACTAGGCCGTTGAAGGTCGCCACACGCAAGTTCACTTTCATGGCACCTTTGCGTCGTAGTTCATTAGTGTCCACGGCTGCCTTTTCCACAACCAGGTTCACGAGTCCTTCCGAGCTGAGCTCACGAGGTAAGTCTATCACTGCCCCATCTTGAACTTGGTAGGCTACTTCGAAAAGATTATCTTCTCCGCCGAGGTCTCGTCAAGGAAGAACGTCACCCACATGTTGGCTTCGATTGCTGGCTGCGCCAAAATAATGCAGTGTTGCTACTTGAAAGAACGGAACAGCATTAAAGCTTCGGTATGGAACTGGCGTCCATCTTCTTCTTCTTCTTCTCCTCATCGTCATGGCTCATACCCAATCTTAATCTGCTTTATTTTTAACTTCAGCGCCCTCTTCTTTCCTGCCCCGGCTCTCTTGCTTCCTCATCTTCTATCCAAAGGCTCGTACCGCTTTAAGACTCATCAATCTTTGTTGAATACTAACATGCAACACTTACATAAGTGGTGTCAAGAGTGAGAGATGGAACTAAAAGCTTAAAAAATGGTCTTTATGAATATGAGCAGTTATAAAAACATTTCATATTTCAGTATAGTCTTCCATTTCAAGGATTAACGCAAGCAACTCATTACAAATACCTCGGCGTCAGATAACTAATAGACACACTTGGAACGCTCATATTTCGAGCATTCGCACATCCATGTTTTGTAAGCTATGCTTTTTGCGACTCAAGGTAAAGCGCACACCACCTGACGTCAAACTGTTTGCATGTTCATCCATTATAAGACCCAAACTCCAATACGCGTCCGTGGTCTGGAACACTCATAGAAACAAAATATCGAAGCCCTGGAGATGGTCGAAGGAAAATCAGGAAGATTTATTTATTGTGAATACCGTCAAACTTATTTTCCGACTGTACTGATGAATTATTAGGGAAGAAAAAACATTAGAATAACGACAGAAAATTGACAGAATAAAATCGAGATTTATTACTCAATCGAGAACCTTACGTAACACCACTGACATCACGCACTACAAGGCATTTGCATGAAGAATCACTAACACCATGATGCGGCAAAACTAACATTTTCAAGTTCTCGTTTTTGCCGCGAACAATTATCGATTGGAATTCCTTGCTTGTCATCACTCCAATGCGTAGAAACAATAGAGAATCTTGGCGATTGATTCTACGTTGCATTATCTAGCTTTATTGTTTGTGTATTAGATGTGAAGCATCTTATGGCGAAGCTTAATCCGGTGGTGGTGGTGGTGGTGTGCCGCGTGCCCACCCTTACTGCGCATGCGCAAACAGTTAAAGAAAAAAATAAAAATAAAAAACCTCCTCTCCCCCTCCCTCTCCTCTAGGCATCCCTCCCCACGGCAACCACACCCTCACTGCGCATGCGCCTCCCTTCCTCTCTCCCCTCTTACACTCCCCCCTCTCTCCATCCCTGCCCGCGGCGTCTAACTCCCCCTGCGCATGCGCGTCCCCCCTCTCTCTCCTCTCCTACGCTCCCCCCTCTCTCCTCTACGCATCCCTGCCCATGGCGTTCACCCTCCCACTGCGCATGCGTGTCACCCCCTCTCTCTCCTCTCCTCCGCTTCCCCCTCTCTCGCCTCGCGACGCCGACGCAGGCAGCGTCTGCTAGCGAGTTTCTTGGTTGAAAAAACCGACTGCTCGCGCTGCACAACCGTTCACTGGCCATCCCGTATATATGGCAATGGATCTTGACCTCCAAGGTGGTGCCGGTGGAAGATTTCTCCTGTGCGTTGTTGAACAATAAAAATTCGCAGCGTGCGCGTTAACTAAAAGCGGAGTGCGGGTCTCTGTGTCCAGTCGGAGTCTTCTGTCTCTCATTGCCCATTAGCAGCGATTGGCATGTTCCAGTAGGAAACACTGTTCCATCACTGCCTGCTTTGCGCCTCCCCAGTTTTCTCTCCTGCGCAACGCTGCGATGAGCGCCAGCGTCAACGCCGCCGCCAGTGTAAGCGTTAGCGCCCGCTGCTTCACATCTACACATGGTTCCCTTTAGCGGGAGATGGTGTAATTTTTTTCCTTTGTGTGTTACTTATTATTATTGTATTGTACACGGCTTCATCTCAATTAACTGCGGGAATAAGAAAAAATGTCTCTTTGTATTTCTCTTTCGATTCGCTGCATGTAAACATGTTTATGTATTACCTTTGTGACTGCACTTTTGCCCCTCCTGCTAGGGCCCAAATTGG
The DNA here is from genome assembly GCA_030522465.1 of Rhipicephalus appendiculatus. Lineage (NCBI taxonomy): Eukaryota > Metazoa > Arthropoda > Arachnida > Ixodida > Ixodidae > Rhipicephalus > Rhipicephalus appendiculatus. Next base: position 65,669 of record JALIZH010006284.1, on the reverse strand, counting down.
GTCTGCAGTATCTTGTCAATGACACCAATCAATAAATCCGATGAAAGACTAGAAGCCACCGAGACTTGTGCAGTAGACGCATTCGAATGAAGGAATGGTTCATGACATTTACCACCCATGTCACTTTTTTAACGCGATAACTTTAAAGAGCTCGTTTCGCAGAAATTCCGGCGTCGGCGTCGTTGGTTGTGAGCAAAAAATCATCATTTTGTCCTTGACCGAAAAATCGCGAAAGATGCAAATAAAATAAATAATAAAAATTTCCGGGTCTGAGTGAGGATCGAACCCGTGCCGTCTGCCTGGCAAGCAGGTATTCTACCACACAGCCATGCCTCTGCTTGGAAATGCAGTGAAAATAACTTTCAGGCTTCGCAAACGCAAGCGTCCTTTATATAGGTGTCGCAATATAACGTAATATCCCAGCAATATTGTGTGGTACAAGCGTACATTGCCATCAGGCGTCAGATTATGTGGCTATCCTAACGATTTCGTTGTTTAAAGCCGGCCACCCATTACAAATGGCACACACCTTACTGCGTGTATTCCCTTAACACCACGTAGTGGGTGCATAGGAAGTATGCACTAAGTGGTTGAAGTAGGCACTCGGGACAGGATGTCGCTACCGCGTTCAACTCTTAAAGGCGAAGATTAAGGGTTCCCCAATTTTTTCGTTGTTAGGGTGAGTAATAAACGAAGATGCTTTGTGCCTTAGAAATAAATAAAATCACGTTATTTATACGGCTGTCGATAGGTTGTCCTGAATAGCATAGAGTCTCTTTATTTTAATACTGAAGCCTCCACGAATAGCTCCGGCTACGAGCATCCGGAAAAAATCGCGGAGTCCAAGCGCGAGACGCAAGGATTTGCACATTTTGCTTCCCAAACTACTCGCATACCTCCCACGGCGTTGCATGGTTCATCTGATGTGCAAGACGGAATATACTATATATTGGTTGTCAGTGATGACTCTGAGCGAAACTACCCCGCAAGCGTTCCTTATATTTGGTGTAATGGTAATCGAACGAAAGAGAAATGAACGCGGAAACCTGTTCCGTGTACTCAAAAGTCACTTGTCCTATACAACTACGAGGAAAGGCAGCGACAAACGTGGCAACAGCACAATCCAACAAATCCGATCAAGATTTCTCGGATTGTGCCGCTGCCAATCACGTTGTTTTGGCGATAATGGCAAACGACCCCAATATGTTGTGAAGGTTAATCCGAACACGGGAACACCCTCTGTCATAGGAATCAGTATAACACGAAAGGAAAATGTGTCCTTGCAGAAGTAGCTGAATGTTTACTGTAGATTGATATAAAAGAGCTTGCACAATGTATTTTGGTGTTTGACAGCTGTAGCACCGTTTAACGTAGATGCATGCACGTTGACGCTTAGTGATACATCTTCATCCCGGTGACTAACGTTCATTGTCAATGATTAAACAAACCCTTGTGGCATTGATACTTGTGGTAGCTGTAGTCGTTAACGGTGAGAGCGGAATCAGAGAAAGCGGTCTGACAGCCAGAAGAGCGTCACTGATTGGACGATGAACTTGGGCTAAGGTCGGCTACTCGCGGCATGTTTGACTTGTTGAACACCACTTCCCGACCAGTGGGAAACGCAACGCGCGTCGTGTCTTCCCTGTTGGCCGACCGCGATTGTTCGCGGGGCGTGCGTAAGTGGGGAACGCGAAGTTACAGCCAGGCGAAGCAGGCACGCGTCGCAGAGCAGTTTTTGGTATGGATGGATGGTATGAGTGAGGTCGACGCTTGGGGTAAGGCCGCCACCTGTCGGTGTGATAAAACATCGACAAAATTGCCCTTCTATTGGAAACGCGCTAAATGGGACGCACGCGGAGAAACGACGCTTTCAAGGAACTGATCGTGGATGTCACGGCCACGATGCTTTGCTTCTCTTTAGCAAGAGCTCTGTGAGAGTACAGTTTTAGATATTCTAGGCGCATTTGTATATCCTAAATAGTATGTGACCGTGGCGCAGTGATAGCGTGCCTGGCATGTGTTGTCGTGGACTGAGGTCGCAGGTTCAACTCCTGGTGACGAAACTTTTTTATTTGTCTTGAGATGATGTGTTTTTTTCGGCATCATTTCAGTCATGGCGGAAATGAAGTTTTGGTGGACCCAGGCATAAAACGCTTTCTTGTCGAAAATGGCCCGACATCCCGCACCGTGAACATGAATGTCCAGCGGAGCTGTATCAACCATCACACGTGTTGAAGGGGGGTCGGGGGTATGTTTTATTATTGCTTTAGAGCAGTGGTAGCGATCATCACTTTGTGATCGCTGTGGTAGACTGTGATGGGTTCTGCATCCATTTCCAGCAAGACTAACTCGCTCCTTTCCTCGTGCATTGTGTTTACTCTGTTCTTCTTATGCCTTTAATTTCCGAAGTCTACCCAAGGTAGTCTTCGAATATAGTGAACAATTAGCTAGGCGGGTCTCCAACCACATGCGGGAGAAAAAGGGTTGTTTGACATCATTCGAAGTGCTTGTATAATTTAGAAGGCAGCTGCAACCTAATCCTTACCGGGAACGCGTAGGAGCGTGTTCTCAGTTTTCACAGGCGCAATATAACCCATCATGCGATTTTGATGCTTGTTTTGCGGTTTCCTTTATTGAAACTAGTACTGATGTCTCCGCATTATGCCTGATTGCAAAGAAAGCTATGCCTCTATATGTTAAATGGCCCCCTAAGCCACCCAGAGATCGAAATGTAGTTGTGATGATGTGGTTTTGTGTCCGAGAGGAAAACACAAGACGCGCGCGCTTCTGCTAGAAGATGAGCACGCGAGTGTTTGGTGAGTATTGGGATTTGCCCAATACTCACGAGATTGTTTGGTGAGTATTGGGATTTGCACATGCGCGCTATAGGAGCTTTGTGCTGGCGGCACGAAATTTTGCGATCAACGAGAGGTATACAGCTTTGCTGTAAAAGCAAAGCCGATGCTAGAACTTCCCACAGGCACATGCCTGATTCAACCCTTAAGAATGACTCGCGCACAAGGAGGGATGTTCATACGCTTCAGAGTTTACCGCAATGATGGTAGGGTTCTGAAGATTTTGCCTCGCACACGCCAACGCGCTGCCACGCTGGCCACAAACAAAGCACTTTTGGGTTCGCAAAGAAGCCAACACGTATTTAAAGGTCACAGTAGTCATATTTGATGCTTCTTCTAATTGGGCGTAGCACTCAAAACCACGATATGAATATGAGGTACACAGTAGTAACGAGTTCCGGAAGTTTAGACCGCCTGGGATCCTTTAAGGAGCACCTTAATCTAATTACATGGGCCTCAAGCATTTCTGCCTCCATCAGAAATGGGCCGCAGGGCCAGGATTCGATCCCTTTCAAGTCGGATCAGAAGTCAAGTACCATAGCCAGTAGACAACCGTGGTCGGTTCACATTTTATGCTAACGAGGTGTGTTATGCTTACTTTGTTACCAAAGTGAAAACATAGCAGGAACCTATGAAAACTTCCACCTAGGATATGAATATTTTCTACGACGCATTCAGCCATAGTACAATGCACTGGCGTAGAATTCCTTTAAAAAGTTTCTATGCAAAATTTTAACATGATAGCGTTGGACAGCTCGTTTCGCAGAAATTCGAAGGTTGATGTCGGTTGTCGGGGTCAGCGTCTTTGGCTGTGAGCAATAAATTGGCTTTGTAAGAGAGCGAAAATTTGAGGTAGATACAAATAAATAACTAAAATTGTTTGCTCCATGTGTGAACCTACCGCACGCCTCCTGCGAGGCAAGGCGATGTTCTACCACTGATATACGTCTGTCCTTGGCTCTGCTTCTTAAAACAACACTATAAGAATGGCATGTAGGGGGGTTGAGTCTCCTTAATGCATGTAATATGGTGTGGTATAGTCGCAGCATTCCAATAGGTCCCAAAACAAGTGAATTGCGTAACGGCACCTTAAGGCATGGCGATGCGCTTACGGTACGGAGACGCTACGAAGTACAGACTACAAAGAGCACAGAACACACTTTAACAGAATGAGCGCAAACTGCAACTATGTTGTTTTGTAGTTTCTCCTACGTAGCATCTGCCTACCGTAGGCGTATCGCCATGTCAACATGAACCAACTTGCCCCTTTTGTCACATTACTCACCTTACGGAGCGCCTAGTGGATAATTCGCCAATGTGCAAACGGAAGAATTTTTCCGTCGTGCGAACTGAACTGTGCATCCATTAGACCTTCTAGGGCACTTTGAACCGACCAATGTTACGCGTACAAACGTTTATTTACTTGCGGCACGGTTGAAAGCAGTATACCCACGAGCCCCAATTACGCTGTCATGTTCTACTCTTAAAAGCGAAGCTCAAGCGTCCTCTAAGTTGTGATTGGCTTCCAGAGAATGCTGCTAGCTGGCTCCCTCGACCAACGTCAGCTTGTTTGAGGTCATTATTCTTCATTATTTGAAAGGTATTTGCTGGCCTGGTGGTTTTAAGATGATGCATATTCGTGATTTTGTTTGATACACTTTTACTGCATTTCAAGTGCTGCAGAATGGTGTCGTTTTTTGTACACACTATTCATTTGATGTGCCATTCGCCGATCTCTGTTAATCGCTATGAGTTCTTTACTGTGCTAGTGCAAGGGATGCATTATGCCCTTGTGAAGTTGTTGCGTGTCTTTTAGACGACAATTTGATGCCCTTCATCTAGTATTGCACCTTACCCTAGCCAGCGTTTGGATCTGTTGCTACGTCGACTACTTTTTCTTTCGGAAGTACTTCAAATCCTTGGCATTCATGTTCACTGATTTACTCTATTTCTACTCCTACCGAATGGCGTCATTTTTTTTCTACACAATATCCACATGATGGGCCATTCACCATTCTGTCCTGATCACTATTTCGGTTGACTGTATATACTACAAGGCGTATGTGCTTTCCCAACCTTTTGTTCCTTAACGTTTATCATCGGGACGGGGTTTTTTCTTTCAAGGGGTACTAATGCCGTGCGTATGCACCTGTGGAAATGATAATAAAGCAGCGCGAGTGTTCTTGGTCCAGCGAAGGGACGAAGAATACTTTGTTGTCTTTCCACAGGCTCATTAAGTGTGTGTAATGATGGTGTCCTCCTCAATCCCACGACATAAATAGATCAGTAAATATTAGGGTGATAATGACGATGGTGATGATAATCATGAGAAATAATTAGGCAAGAAAAACAAAAAAAGACCTAAAAAATTTTGCAGAAAAACTAACCGGGTTACTTATGCATTCGCCTTAGACGACTGCGAGGCGAAAGCCATCTTTTATCGTCCCAGTTGACGTGCTGATCTACTCGCCGCTTAAAAAAAACCAGCAATCCCATGCATTGTGGGAATCGATGTAATGCGAAGCAGCCAACAAGGAGGAAATCATGCTGTACGTAACATGCATGTCACAGTTTACATGTTACGATCTGTGATTTAGGTCCGCCATACAGTCCCATCACGCAATACCAATTTCGGTGTTAGCGAAACGGCCGCGAGTGCGCCATGAGCTTGGCGTGTGAATCATGGTATACTTAACATATATTTCCAGATTTTCATTTTACGATCTGTCATTTATGTTCGTCATACAGTCATGTCACCCAATACCATATTTGGTGTATATCAAGCTAGCGAAACGGCCGCGGTCGTGCCATGAGCATGGCATGCAAGTCATGCTGCACATGACATGTCATGAATCCATATTACCACTTGTGATTTATGTTCTTCATACAGTCACGTCATGCAATACCAAATTGGGTGTATATGAAGCTAGCGAAACAGCCGCGAGAATGCCATGAGTGTGGCATGCAAGTGATTTAGCACATGCCATGTCATGATTTCCATATTACCACTTCTCGTTTATGTTTCTCATACAGCCACATCGCGCAATATCAAATTTGGTGTATGTCAAGCTAGCGAAACGGCCCTCAGCGCAACGTCAGGGTGGTATGTAAATTATGTTGTACGTGTCATGCACGTCATGACTTTCATATTACCCCGTGTTATTTATGTTTATCCTGCAGAATTGTATCACCATACCAATTTTTGGATATATCAAGTTATGAAAACGGGCGCAGGAACACCACGGCCATGGCGTGTAAACCATGCTGTTCATGAGAAGATGATCATGATTTTCATTATATAACTAGTCAGCCATGTTATCTTATACCAATTTTAATAAAGGGAAAATAGACAACCACCCGTTTGTAGCACGAAGCCACAGGGAAATCCGTACGGATTTCTCAGAAAGAAAAGCTTCTTAGTTGCCGAAAAATTCGTCCTGGTCCGGGGTTCGAACCCGGAACCAACGCCTATCAGGGGGGGGGGGATGGCTCTACTAATTCAGTTAACCAGGAAGCTAGCAATTGGCAGCGTGAGGGCGAATCCATCGACAACTCGAAGCACATGGACAGAAGTAATGCAAATGAGTTCTGCGGAATCCCGCAAGGGGGCGAAAGGGTTAATAAAGGGAAAATAGACAACCACCCACGTGTAGAACGAAGCCACAAACGGGTGGTTGTCTATTTTCGCTTTATTAACCCTTCCGCCACCTTGCGGGATTCCGCAGAATTCATTTGCATTTCGTACCAATTTTGGTATGAAGTCCATTAAAGATACTGTGTGGAGAGCACAAGGTTGTAGGTGGCTAGATAGATAGATAGATAGATAGATAGATAGATAGATAGATAGATAGATAGATAGATAGATAGATAGATAGATAGATAGATAGATAGATAGATAGATAGATAGATAGATAGATAGATAGATAGATAGATAGATAGATAGATAGATAGATAGATAGATAGATAGATAGATAGATAGATAGATAGATAGATAGATAGATAGATAGATAGATAGATAGATAGATAGATAGATAGATAGATAGATAGATAGATAGATAGATAGATAGATAGATAGATAGATAGATACGCTCAAAGTCGCCGAAGTTCGCTGAGAAATGATTCGCATTTGAAACTTTCTGTGCCTCCCCTGGTATTGCGCTGTCTGTGTGGTCCGCGCACTCTGACGACACAAGCCGTCATGTGACAGATTCGTCATACGACGTCCCACAGACGTACCAAATTTTCGCGGTCCGCGACGTCACAGTGAGGCCATCACGTGAAAATTTTTTGCGTCACTCTTTTGATGTCGACACGACGCCGACATTTTCGCGCTTTAGGAGATATTGAAGGCATTCGTCGTACTAATATTTCACTCAGTTATTTCTGCAATATATCTGTTCGTTTAACACCAACCAAAATGCATGTGATCATTTTTTTTCTTCGTGGGACCATTTAGGACATCCTGATATGGCTAAGGACTTCTTATTTCCGGCAGCAACCATGAGCACCTCATGTCTTTTTTCACAGGCATATCAAGCACTTGTTAAAGGATGTCATTGCCCAAATCCGCAAGATGAAAGTGCAGCAGCAAAGAACTTTTTTATATCGTACGCTATGGTAAGATAGATCTTTAATGTTATTACACAGTGCACTAATACAGAATGGACACGCCGTTACGGTTAAGATTTATTCAAAGGTTGATCGCATATAAAATACACTACATGAATTTTGTACCTCTTTCACTAGCAGACGTTTTCTGAGCGTTGATTCAGATTGCTTTGGAACCCTTCAAAACATGGGCCGACATTTATTACGGTTCTCTTTGTCAACGTATATTAATTCTATAGGAGATAGCACTCTAATGTCTCGTGAGAGGCAACGGTAACCATGTCTCAGCCGTCATCGGTACTGTCTCCTTTCCTAGTATTTGTCCGTGTTTGTGTGTGCTCCTTCAAAGGCGAGGGAGTTAACCTGTAACACTTAAAATCAACTCAACTTGTGTTTTCACGCATCCATACGACATTGGTAATTCATATACTGACAGCCCTTCCATTTTGCCAGTACTGCAGATTGCCGCTGTTTCTTGAACAAATTCAAACCGCTATTGTGTGTTTACCCTTTCAGACGCCGTCAAGGAAGAACTTTCCGTAAATGCGTCACATTTACAAAATAAGTCAAGGCCCTCAATATTTTATTTGAACAAAAATATCGAGTGCCTTGATATATCAACATCATGTGTTGATATATCATTAATGAGAACTGACAGAAAATCATGCCAAGGAAAGTATAGGGTATGTTATTAGTAGTAATTGTAATGTAAATGTGAAAGAAGAAAAGTCGACGAAAACACAACTTGCCAATAGTATGTACCGCACCTGCCACCTTCCAAAACGCGTCTGATGCTCTACCAACTGAGTTACAGCCGAAGTCACCCCCCCCCCGTCTTCATTAGGGGGTATATGTGCTCATTTAAACCTGACAATGTAAGTCAGCGCCGCTAGTAGCAATTACGGTGGGTATGGAACACTCTTTTTTAGACTGTTGGTGTGACATAGCACGTGAAATCACAGATTGTACACGGCCTTTTGTTCTTATGTGAAGTCGCTAACCTCCACACCAATATTCTTAATTACCCTACAAGGCATCACGAGTATTGGTCTGTGCCTCACCCACGTACTAATTACGGTTTTCAAACCCTAAGCTATACATTGCCTTCTCTGCTTAATAAGTTCGGCTTCTGTCACACGTCGATACGCGAAATTTCCTTCAACTCTCTTCGAAACCTATTTAGTTAATGTTTGCATTGCCCGTCATTTCAAATTCTTTTTTTGTGACCACAACTTTCTTTGTATGTACCGGGAAAGATAGTGTATTTGTATTATTGCCCATTAATTGTTGACCGTGTTTGTTTTGTTGTTGTTTTTTTCGTTTTTTTTCCCCTCTACTTTTTCAGTTTTCCATGTCTGTGCTATTTCTGATCCGTGTATACCGCTCTACCGATGTGTACGGGGGGAAGGGAGCTTCGTCAAGCCGCAACTGAGCGGCTTTTTTTCCCTTCTCCGCAGCCATGTATTTATTTATACATGCCTGAAATAAAGACTCAGACTCAGACTCAGACCTTATTACAAGCTGGAAGTTGACTAATAATCCCTCGAATACTGCCTGAAGGCACGAAGTCTGCCACAACAAGACCCTCGCTATGAATGAAGGAAAGAAGTTGAAATATAAGGGCTCGTTTCTTTCTGTTAGACACAGCATTAATGAGAATTAACAGACTATGATGCCAAGGAAGGTATAGAGGATGTTATCACTAGAAAATTTAGTGTAAATGTGGAGGAAGACATATAGACGAAAAGATCGGTTGCCGCTCGCAGGGACTGAACCTGTGACCTTCGTATAACGCGTCCGATGCTGTACGAAGTGAGCTACAGCAGCGGTCTTCCCCTCGTCCATTCTATGGGATACATATGTGCATTAAAACGTCGTAGTGTTAGTCAGTGCCGCTAGTAGCCAAGGCGGCGAGTGTGGAACAGTCCTTTTGTGATTATTGGCGTCACGTAGCACGTGATCTTAATAAGTGCTGCCAGCTGACCAATATTTTCTCCCATATTACGTGAAGGCATCAAGTCTGTCAGAATGTGACCCTCGCTATGAATCAAGGAAAGAAGTGGATATCTAAGGGCTCGTTTTTTCTTTGTTAGACGCAATATTAATGAGAACTAACGGAGAATAATGCGAAGGAAAGTATAGGGGATGTTTTGGTAGTAAATGTTATGTAAAAGTGAAAGAAAAGTGGACGAAAAGATAACTTGCCGCTGGCAGGGACCAAACCTGCGACCTTCAAATAACTCGTCCGGTGCTATACCGACTGAACTACAGCGGCGGTCATCCCCCCTTACCATTGTATGAGGTATATATGTGCATTTAAACCTGGTAGTGTTAGTCAGCGCTGCTAGTATCGACGACGTCGACTGTGGAACACTCTTTTTGCAGTGAAGGCTGTCATGAACACAACGGCCGTTTTGGGCACCGCAGTTGTCCGCCGCCGGTGTCCGTAACCGCTACCGCACGAAATAAGAAAAAAAACAAATAACGAAGAAATATCTCGGACACAATGGGATACGAGCCCTCGCCCTCTGTGTGGCAGCCCAGTATTCCACCACAGAGCAACGCCGGTTCTTGGATATCATTTGCAAACACAACCTATGCAGGCTTCATGTCGGCGGAGGAATCACGTTAACATGTCTAACAGAGTTTTATAGAACAGTAAAATAAAAACCAGACGTCACACAATGCTAATTGCATAACCTAGTGAGTGATTGAATGCTTCCAACCCAGTACGAAATATTGAGCCATAATTCTTCATCGTCATCAGCCGCAGCATGAACAAAGTGCACATAATGCCTTACAGGTGGGTAGCGGGTATCTCACTTGGCCAGCTGACAGCTGACCATTAATCCCACGCATACTAAAGGCATCAAGCCTGCCAAACGAAACATTGCTATGAATGAAGGAAAGGAGGGAAAATCTAAGGGCTCGTTTTTCTTGTTTAGAGACAATAATAATGAGAACTAAAAACAATGATGCCAAGGAAAGTATAGGGGATGTTATTGGTAGTAATTGTAATGTAACTGGGAAGAAAGACAAGTCGTGAAAAGATAACCTTCCGACGGCAGGTAGCGAACCTACGACCCTCGAATAACGCGCAATTCTGCCAGCTCTTAATAATACCATGGGTTACATAGCATCAACAGGCCAAAAAAAAAAAAAAAAGAATGGTCCACTCTCGCCGTCATTGATACTAGCGTCGCTGACTAAAGCTCCCAGGTTTAAATGCATATTATGACGTCTTCGTTGAGACGAGGTTTATGAGACGCCACGCCTCGGCAGCGCACCGGCAGTCAGAGACAGAGCGCGCGCACACAAGGTGATCAACCATGATGACACCCGGTGATGACGAGGACAGGGAGACAAACGGATAATAATGATTATGATAACGTACAGATGAGGAAGAAGAGCATGACAAATGCCCAAAATATATATACCCCATAAAATGGACGGGGGATTGACCGTCAATGTGCTGAGCTGGTAGAGCATCGGACGCGTCATTCGATGGTCGCAGGTTCGGTACCTGCCGCTTCAAGTAATCTTTTCGTCCAGTTCACTTTCTTCCTACTTACATTACGATTGCTATTAACAACACCCAGTATACGTTCCTTGGCATCATCGTCAGTTAGTTCTTATTTATATTATGTATAACAAAGAAAAACGAACCCTTAAATTTTCACTTCTTACATTTCTTAATATTTCATGTGGTGTAAAGTAATTATTCTGATTTATTTTAGGTAAATACACCGCAAAATCAACCCACAGGCTAGAAATATGGAGCGAATTCCGTTGGAGATATGTTGCTTTCGAGCAAATAATATTTTACTTTTCTTGGGGCTAGCGGACTCGGGAACGTCAAATGAGTCGTTGTATATGGTAGTGCCTTCAGCAAATAAATCATATGGAACAGTGTTGTGCGAACTAACCATTAATGAAGACATATTTACTATGCAGGAGGTTTGATTTACCCGTAAGTGTATGTAGCGTGCTTTTTAAGCGCTAGTCAACACACCTATCAAAAATAAGCTGTGTACACAATTGTGTACAATGCATCTCAAAAGGTAAGAGGCCAAAGCTACTGCTCATTGTAAATGAATTTGTGACGCAATTTGAAAAGCCTATATGCTATAGAGAGCGTTGATATGCAACTTCAAGGCTCAAGAAAGCATGTCTTTTGGCATTTTTCTCCTCATTTCCCCAAATTCGATGCGAGTACCAAAGCACTTACGAAAAAAAATATTCCTGTGAAAATACCGTCGCACCACTTATAACAATACCGGTTTTTATAATATATCGGTTTTAACAATGAGAAGCTGCGGCGCCGTCAATTTTTTGTCTGTATTTTATGGTGAAATAACCCGCTTACAGCAGTGCCCGCATGCTGCATTATCGGTTATAACAATTAATTCTGGTGGTTGGGTGTTCGTGCCGAAAGGTATAATCGAACGCGAAATCCTTGAAAAGACGGAATAAAACGAGAAATGCAAGCTGCTGAACCCCCGCCCACAACACCACCGTCCCCCATCGCCTCTAAAATTCGCGGTAAGCTATGCCGCATAGCGGTGTGGCAATGCGGCAAAGCTAACTTTTGGTGAAGCTGACGGTGTGGCACTGCGGCAAAGCTAAGTTCCCACACCTTGACTTTTGAAATCCACTATGGCGTGGGAGCGGTGGTGGCTTCTGTTAATACACCTTCGAACTTGCAGTTTGAGTTCAAAATCGAGATTTGGAAGAGTTTCGGCATCCGAAACTTCAGACGTTACGATACGCTGGCTCTGTGTGGCTTGCGGCCGGCCCGTGAAAGCTTCCAAATTTTCATGCATGTCCGAAAAATCGGCTGCTCTGTCGTCCTTATCACTCAGGTCTGTTGGAATATCTCATCTGATAATATAGTTTTCTCACAACAGCCTCCGATCCCCCTGTTTTGCTTTTTTTTTCGTGCAACCCGTCAACAACAATTATCGGCTCTAACAATCGAATTTTCGTCATACTTGAGTATTGTTATGTGTGGACTCCACTGTAAAAAACTATACAGTTAAATACTACTTGAACGAACGTCAGTTGAACGAACTGTTCTGTTTTACAAGCTTTTTTATTGCAATCGTAATGATATGGACAGCCTCGACGGGTTTTTGCCGTCGACATAGCCGTCGGCGTCAACGTCATGTCACGTATAAAGTCCAAATTGATAAGATCCCCCCGGCGCATCCTGCGTTCTACCCATGGGTAATAACGCGTGAGCGGCGGTGACGGACGCGGCTGAAGCGGAGATCAAACGAGCCGGCCCATCTCCATCGCTCCGAGGCGCATGCGATCAGATCTCCCCGCCTGTTAGACCAGCCGTCGAATACTCAAGCAGTGAAGAAACGCCCCGCCCGTCTTTTACGAGCGTGGAAAGACGCGAGGGGAGCGGAGGAGGAGTCAAATGCGACCTTCGATTTTACGAGCGCGGTCGTCGCCGGCGCGCGCGTCATCTCGCTATCTCGGCAGCCGTCAGCGGGCGGCTCGTACGTGCTGCGCTCTCAAAGCGAAGAGAATGTGCGAAAAGTGTCCCTGGAGCAGCCGGATTCTCTAAAACGAGGGTTTTGTAGAGTTGCATGAGATCGGATCCAAAATAGCTAGCTGCCAGCCTCGCTTAGTATCGTTACAATTCGTTGCTATCGCCTTCATGAATTCACCTTTGCGGCGAAACTGTGGCTTTCTTTTTTAAATCCGCCACTGAAGGGCTATTGGAGCCAACGCTGACGCGTTTCAGCTTAATGCATGAACAAACAGCGCTGGAACAGGACGGATACGAGATGACACAAACACGGTGCCATGTTTGTGTCATATGGTCTCCGTCCTATTCCAGCGCCGTTTCTTCATTGAAAATCGGTATGCACCAAACAGTTCAATTGAAGACGCTAATACACATTAACAGCGCGAATCATTTTTCAGTTCTACGAACGTATTACTTCACACCATCCAATGCCTCTCACGTTATAATCATCGGAAATGGTCTTAAAGACTGGGTATAAACAGAGCTTTACGTTTGGAAGAATGTCACCTGTGGCCCTCGCATTAAGGCATCTGCCACTCTGTCTACAGAAGAAATGGTTGTGAGCGCCGCACCTCAACACGAAGAAGAGAAGGAGAAAGGAGTAACCCTTGTCGAGAAAGCCCCAAGAATGTCAGCTAAAAAAGAACTGATGTACTTGGAAAAACTGAAGTCCTTCGTTGCCCAGCAGAATGTAATGCTGAGGAACGTTTAGTTTGACACAGTGACCCAATTCATGACCACTGCAGTCATAAGGCATAAGTACAGCAAAACATTACAGCATTGTTAAAAAAATGCTAAATATGCACAAATGCGTATTGAAATAAGCAGCACTCTAAATGAAAGGGTTGAAATTCCTTTTTATGGACTGATGGTTGCTATTGCTCCTGATTACAATTTGCAACATAGCTATTTCCGTTCACCAAGCTTTCAGTTTACCAATTTTTTCGATGGCTTCCCTGAAAGTTCGTTCAAGTGAAGTTTCACTCTATTTGGAATTTTCAAATATCGCTTGCGTTCGGAGATCAACAGTTGATTTATTACAGACGCGTGCTGTGGCAGCCATTCCTTCTTTCGCATTGCAGGAGCACCTCATATATTTCCTAATGTTTCTGTATTCATTGCACTGACATTTTGTGGATTTGCACTTTCTTAACCCAATCTAAATTGCCCTAATTTTTAAAATTTTAGAGCCAATGTGACAAGGAGGACCCGGAAGCTGAAAACAGGTAATAAACTATATACACGACCTAATTTTGCCCTTCCACTAGCTTAAGTTTATGTAGGAACATTAAGGGCCGCGGGCGCAGAGGCAATTCAGGGCGAACATGATATCTCACACACAGCCTATCTTTCTTACTTATTTAATTTTAACGTCACAAGCTGCAAACAGTCTGCAATAAACCAATAACTGCAGAAATTGCAACTGTTTAGGTTAAAATATGCCAATTATCAGGGTTTACAGTTGCAGCATCATTCAAGTGGCTAAGAATTGCTGCCTTAATTTAAAATATTTTTAAAGGGCACCAAAACAACCCTGATGTCAAAGACGAGACAGTGCTTTTTTCTCCCTTCACTACCCATGCTACAGGTAATTTCTCTTCTGCATCACTTATTTCTACATAAAACACGTGTACAATATCAGCCCTAAGCACTGATCATATCAGGATTTCGCGATTTTCGGCTACACGCCGTTATCTCCGCTTGCGCAAACGGAAACACACTAAATGAATTCCATTCGTGTGATTGCGCACGACAGTCATGCCAAAGAAGACCGGGTTCAGAACTGTAAGACAAAGCAGGGTTAGAGACCATTCAGCAGTGACGTTTCTCGGATATTAAACCAATGGAGTGTATCTACTCTAATGACGTCACGTGAGTAACTGTTCTTGCATCACGCAGTGCGCCAAAAAGACGTGAAACACCAAGAGAAAATAAAGCGCCTATTTTTTTGTATTTAGGGTGAAGCACCTCAAAATGGACCCTCACTACCCTATCAAAATACCAAAAAAAAAAAACATGACTGATCCCTCCGTCATAGGAATCGGTATAACACGAAAGTGTAATGTGGGTTCACAGAAGTAGTGCCTATTCTGTAGTCATTATGGGAGTTTGTAGGACGTGTATTGGTGTTTTACAGCTATAGCACCGTTTGACGTGTATGCACCCATGTCGACGCCTAGTGCCACATATCCATCGCGACGACTAAGGATCATGATTTACCCGTTGTGGTAGTTGAACTTTTTAACCTACACCTGGACACAGCGTATAACGAATCGCGCGCAAAGATGACATCAAAAGCCCGTGATAAACACTAGTGCTGTGCAATGCAAAGCGTCGTCATTTAAGGAGAGAAACGGCACGAGGTGCGCTCCCGAGTGATGCGGTAACCTACGCCTGTGCTCATGCATGCACTAACACACTGCGCTTCAGCAACACAGGCTTGAGCCACGAACGCACGCAGGCGTTCCGCGTCCCGCAGGCATCCGTCTCACTCCCCCAAGCCACCACATTAGCCTCCTGAGATGAGAGTACCTGGGTAGGCTGCTCAATCACGTAGTCGGAGTCGTCTCCCTCACGGCTGTCCGCAATACCTATAAGCTCAACGATTGCCTCATCCCTGAGGCAATCGGACGTTTCCACAACATCGTCTGCATGAAGTAAGTGGTCAAGGCGCGACGCATCTTCGTTAAACACAGACCACGACTCCGTGAGCTCTTCGACGACGGGGGCTTCGGAGGCCTCTCCTGGCATCGCTTCGGAAGTTCAGAAGGAAAGCTCTTCCTCCTCTCGCTTCTTCGTAAAAGACGCAGTCGACTCGTTTTCTGAGGGTGTGGTCGGGGTGCGAGGCGCACAGCGGCGCGTGCCATCGCAGCGGAGAGCCAGTTTTGGCGCGCGCTGTAGCCGGATTCAATCACTATATCCGAAATCGCGTCAC
Organism: Rhipicephalus appendiculatus; assembly: GCA_030522465.1. NCBI lineage: Eukaryota > Metazoa > Arthropoda > Arachnida > Ixodida > Ixodidae > Rhipicephalus > Rhipicephalus appendiculatus. The sequence continues at coordinate 49,732 of JALIZH010006284.1, read as the reverse complement.
TGGGGCATCGTAATACGCGGTTTATTTTACCATAGAAAGCACACAAACGTTGACGGTGCCATCGTTGTTCATCGTTATATCCGATATATTGTTATAAACGGTATCGTTATAAGTGTACTCAACTGTGGCAGCTAGTCACATCACTAGAACTCACGTATCATCACATAACAGCAACATAACAGCAGTCAGGCAACAACTGGTCACGTGACATGTTCCCTCCAAGAACCACGTAAGATGTAATCACGTGACTAAAATGGCGAAAACACGTAACACACGTAACACGTGACACGTGACAACACAACAAAACACGTAACACGTGACATGCTCCCGAAAAACCAGGTCACACGCACGTAGTGTGGGGAACCGACCGAAACCGGAGAAGGATAGCCAAGCCTAACCATATTAAGGCGAAAGCCTTTAATGTCTCATGCCCACGTCTGTCCGGTGGCCGTCCGGCGTCCGGTGTCCGTCCGTCCGTCTCTCTGTCCGTCCGTCCGTCTGTCCATCCGTCTGTCCGTCCGTCCGTCCGTCTGTCCGTCCATCGGTCTGTCCATCCGTCCGTCTGTCCGTCCGTCTGTCCGTCCATCCATCCGTCCGTCTGTCCGTCCGTCGGTCTGTCCGTCCCTCTGTCCATCCGTCCGTCCGTCTGTCCATCCGTCCGTCTGTCCGTCCGTCTGTCCATCCGTCTGTCTGTCCGTCCGTCCGTCCGTCCGTCTGTCCGTCCGTCTGCCTGTCTGTCTGTCTGTCTGTCTGTCTGTCCGTCCGTCCGTCCGTCCGTCCGTCCGCCTGTCCATCCGTCCGCCTGTCCATCTGTCCGTCCGTCCGTCCGTCTGTCCGTCCGTCTCTCCGTCCGTCGGTCTGTCCGTCCGTCCGTCCGTCTGTCCGTCCATCCGTCTGTCCGAGCTCTGGCACGGAGCCAGGTGGCCGCCGGGATGTGCAAACGGACGCCGGTCGCGTCGGACTCTACAGCGCTCGCGCTTTGCTTGCGTAGCGTCGCTGTGCCCAGCGTTTACAATCATTCTGACCGGCGCCGTCTCAATGGACACAGGCGTTCACGGAATACACTTTCGAATTTACAAAGGGTCCGTCTTAAGCGCTGGAACGCGGATGGCGTTTGCACGATGCGCAAAGCGCGAGAAAATACTAACGCATGCGAACGGAGGAACATTAGTCTCACGTCTCGCTGCGATTCGCGGTAAAAAATTAAAAAAGAAAACACGCACACATTCGGTTTGTGTGTTATCCCACTGAGAGTGTAAAAGATAAAATACATGGCATAGTCAGTGGAATGGCCACACGCTTTCGCCGAACATACTTTGGAATGTACAAAGTGTCCTTCAATTTTTAGTACTACTACCATAAACTTAGCATCTGTAGCAAGAGCTCGGCATCACTAGCAAGAACATAGAACAGCTAGTTCGAACACCAGCACAACTGTTCCTTCCAGCCTTGCGCGCCTTGTGTAAGCTTCGTTTTTGTGATATTTTCATACTAGAGAATAACTTAGGTAAAAACAGCGTAAACACGCTTGTATCGTTCACACTTATTTAGAATCAGGGCGCTACTTTTTGAGAGAGGGGGGAACAGGGGCATGGTCACGCACGTCCATTACTTTTTTGGAAAGTTTATAAAGGATGCCATCTAACCCAGTTATCAATGAGAGTTCTCGCGTGTGAATTAGTGTCATTATGCCATGTTTGGCGAATTGGTGTGGTGACAAAGCAGACTAGACAGGAACAGATGGCTTTGATAGAAGACCTTCAGAGTGAGTGATTAATAAACAAGAAGAATAATTTTTTTAATACTCCAGAAGCACAATTCTTCAGGAATCGCTATATCATTGGTGATCTTCATGAATTTCTTTGTTGGCTAGGTTCTTCGGTGCGCGACCACGATAGATCTGTCCGTTATTCCGATTGGTGATTTCAATATAAATTTATTATTATCCAGTTCTCGAACGCAAACTTTGTAGATGTCATAGAGTCAATTTATTCTGTAACACCATTCATTCGCCCACCAATATAACAGCTAACACAGAAAGTTTCTTTTAATTCTGTATAACAAGTCACAATACCGCAGATGTATATTCATGAATACTTACTTTCTAAATTAGTGATCACTGGTCAGTCTTTGTTTACATACCACGCGCCAAACGAAAACAAAAATTGTCGCGCACATGATGCCCCTTTGTTAAAAGATGCTTTTAATTGTGAGATACACTGGATGCTTTTCGACCTATCGCGGAGAGTATAGATTGGACGGATGCAGGCATGTAGCCAGAATTTTTTTTCGGGAAGGGCGCCTTCTTGATTTGGGGGGGGGGGGGGGGGGGGCTCCTCCTTGAAATGCTCATTTTAACGCGATAGCGTTAAAGAGCTCGTTTCGCAGAAATTCCGGCGTCGGCTTCGGCGTCGGTGTCGGCGTCGGCGTCGTTGGTTGTGAGCGAAAAATCATCATCTTCTCCGTGACCGAAAAATCGAGAAAGATGCAAATAAAATAAATAATAAAAACTTTCGGGTCCGAGTGATGATCGAACCCGGGTCGTCTGCGTGGCAAGCAGGTGTTCTACCACACAGCCATGCCGCTGCTTGGATATACTGTGAAAATAACTTCCTCTGCTTGGAAATGCAGTGAAAATAACTTGCATGCTTCGCAAACGCAAGCGTCCTTTATATAGGCGTCGCAATATAACATGTAATGTCCCAGGAATATTGCGTGGTACAAGCGTAAATTGCCATCGGGCGTCAGAATATGTGACTATCATAACGATTCTCTAGTTTAAAGCCAGCCACCCATTACAAACGGCACACACCTTACTGCGCGTATTCCCTTAACACCGCGTAGTGGGTGCATAGCAAGTTCGAAAACATTTCCCACATTTGCCGCTCATAATTTCTCCTGGTTTAAACCATACTACCCATTACATAGTATGCACTAAGTGATTGAAGTACGCAGTAGGGACGGGATATCGCTATCGCGTTCAACTCTTAAAGGCGAAGCTTAAAGGTCCCCCCAATTTTCTGGCTTTGTCTGCCATGGCGAAAAAAAATTTCGAGGGGGGGGGGGACACGGGCGCGGTGTGCCACCCCCTGGCTACGCCACTGGACGGATGCATGCAATGAGAGAAGTCAAAATTTATCCTGCGATTTACCCTTTCAAAGAGTAAAACACTCGTGCGACATCGCCTTTCCACTGCGTTCGGTGAAGGGACACCGGAAATCTAGAAGGTCATGGGTTACCCGTGAGTTATAACACAGAATACAAATGAGCGATAGGTTAATAGATACCTTTATTCCCGTAAAAGACGAAACGATACCCTGAGAATATAAATAACTGAGGAATAAGCTTAACTCGGATCTTCGGAAAGTTCGCAATGAGCACAAACATATGTTTGCGTCTACATCAGGCGACCCTAAAAATATGGGCTGCAATTCGGAGACTCAAAGGCAACTCAAACAGCGCGATCCCTAGAACACTTCATTTTTATAATGTTGAATATACTAATAGTTTTCTAGCAAACAAATTGAACAGTAACTTTTCCATGCTGGTATTGCAGATAACACTCGCACAAGCTATGTTACAAAGGGTTTATCTGGATATGTATCATCTGAAAGTGCGAACTCCACGTTTCTGTGTTCGTGTACTGAACAGAAAATCTTTCATTGAATCAAATCTCTGAAAACAGACAGTGCAGCCGGATTTGATGCATTCAAAGCTAAACCGATGATTCATAATGTTGATATATTATGGACCCCGCTTTGTCATGTTTGCAAAAACGCGCTGGTTACTGGGATTTTTTTTTCTGGTTCTATTAAAATAACCAGAGTGGTAGTCATGCATAAAAGTGGATCCTTGAATGACCTCAATAATTACAGGTCAATATTTGTGATACCTCTTTTTTTTAAAAGTCTTACCTGAAGGTCGCTGGTTCGATCCCGGCCTCGGCGGTCACTTTTCGATGGAGGCGAAATCGTAGAGGCCCGTGTACTGGGCGATGTCAGTGCACGTTAATGAGCAACATATGGTCAAAATTTCCGGAGCCCTCCACTACGGCATCCCTCACAACCATACCGTGGTTTTGGGAGGTAAAACCCCACATATTAATAATATATCTTTTTTCAAATGTATAAGAACTAATGTTTCACTTCAGGTTAACCAAATTTCTGGATCAAAAGCAGCTACTTGACGACCATCAGAACAGTTTTCGCAAAAATAATCATCATAAGAGGCACTGCTGAGCATTAGAGAATACCTGATAATTTCCAAAATGAGTTTTATACTGTCGGAGTTCTTGCTTTATAAAAGCTTTTGATTCTATTAGGCATCATACTTTTTTCAAAAGCTTCTTTTATATTGAATTAGATGTTTTACCTTAGATCTAATTAATACTTATTTTTAAGAAAGATTTCCATTTGTAAGTCATAACAGTGTATACTCAGAGGTGAAAAAAATATGGCGCGTTGTACCCCAGGGGTTCATCTTGGGTCCCTTATTTTTTATTATTCATATTAACCGTATCGTATAGGTATATACCGCTTACACCTAAAACGGTCCTCTACGCCGACGAGGCCAGTTTATTTTTTTTCGGTCGTAATTTAGCTGACTACGACTCAACGGCAATTGACTGGTTACACGAGCTGCTGATTAGGTTCCCTCTTAACCAACTTAAGTTAAATGTTTCTAAAACTAAAAATTTCGGCAGGTGCCACGTACATGGGAATCGCTGTTATGGGAAACATGGGGAGGAAAGGTGACTGTGTTGTAATTTTTTATTGAGCGAGACGTTACGAACTGACGCTAAAGATATGTACATACAAATGCTGTGCGCACAGGCTTATCTTGAACAGTCGCATATGTTTTATATAACCAGTTGTTTACAGTTGCGTCACGATGCCAATAGGAACATGGGTATTAGCAACACCAGAAGCGGGAAGCTGATATGTAGCGCTTGTGCTCGCTAGGATGGTAGCCCCGAACACTGCTACATAAAACAACTTTAGTGGATGGCGCTTAGCTACATTTGACGTTCAACCGACGTGACGGCTGTATGATAGGAGTACATATGTAATGTTTATAAAATTGGATAGCCAGCACTGCAACCACAACTGGCGTCTCACGAACATAAGGGTCTATTCTAAAAACACTTCCGAGACGTGGCGTGCTCTGTGCTGGAATACATGATTGTCACAGAGAATGCTGGGGTTCGATTCCTGCTGGGACCCTGACATTTATTCTTTGCATTCGTCGGGTCAACGCTGCCAATGTCCGCTTTTTCTTAACGCTCTCGCGCCAAAATTTCCAATGTCTGTTCCCGCCGTTGCTGAGCAGGTATAAACTGCCAATCACCTGTGGCACATAGCCGCATACTTGTGGAACATTCTAGCCCGTGGTATACGGGTATGTGTCACACGTGTCTGGAGGAAAGGGTTTGACGACGTACGCGACGGGATTGTCATATTATTCATGTCATGACCAGCGAGTGATATTCGTCAAACCGTGTTACCCTGCCCTACTAATTTTGGTTTACCCCAAGGCAAGAGTATCGCGATAGTATCTGAGAGATACTTTTGAATATCTGTATTTCTTTATCGAGATATATTTGAAAATTGTATTTGTATCAAAGTAGTGAAATACATTTACGACGTATCGATTATATCGCGATCAGTGTTGCGGAGTTGCCACTCCGGAATTGGAATGACTCCGGAATCATTCCACATTTTTGTAACCCCGGAATGGAATGGGAACGGAATGGGTACAACGCTTGGAGGAATGGAATGAGAATGGAATTAAGTGTATTTTGCAAGGAATGGAATGGGAATGGAATCACGTCTTTTTGCGAAAATAGAGCACCTTTTCGTCTATGCGCTGTTCTTCAAACTTCAGAGATTAGTAAGTCAGAGCCTCGAATTTAGCAATAAAGCAGCATTTTTAAAATGGCTTGGCTGATTACAAGCGCGGTACATTTATAAGCAGCTCGCCTACTACAATTTTGCCCTTATATAGACTATGTTGCTCCAAAGTTTGTCTCTTCTTCGCGTAACCGCGGCTCTATGCCGTTGTTGTCCGTCGTGCGGAACAACGGCGGTGGCATCCCCCCTCCCCCCCCCCTTACGCCTTGTGATTTTTCTGTAGCGTAACCTATCCTGTCCGAGGTTGAGCAGTTTCGCGTGGCTTATCGAGAGCCGTGCTGCGCATGCCCGAGGAGCAGTGACGTCACACGGCGCACAGCTGGCGCGCCGGAGAAAGCCTGGAATCTCCCGGAGTGACGTGTCACTAGTGGGTTGACGCTTGACACGCGTGAGCTCGCTTGCTAGTCCGTCCGTCCGTCCGTCCGTCAATCTGTTCGTCCATCTGTCTGTCTGTCCGTCCGTCTATCCACCCGTAGCTCACGCTACGTATATCCTGGAATAGCCGAGCTACGCCACTGCTAATTTTTTTAGGGGCGGAGCTCCTTAGGGTGTGGGTCTGTCCCTCCTCTGTAGTAGTAGTAGTAGTAGTAGTAGTAGTAGTAGTAGTAGTAGTAGTAGTAGTAGTAGTAGTAGTAGTAGTAATAATAGGTAGATAGCCACGTATAGTGGAATGTACCCACTCCACGTGATAAAGATGACGATGACGCAGTATAATGGAATGTACCCACTACACGTGAAAACGATTAAGTATAAGCGCATTCCAGTACAGTGGAATGCACCCACTACACGTGATAAAGATGACGATGACGCCTGATGACCATGAAGAATAAGCGCGTTCCAGTATAGTGGAATGTACCCACTACACGTGATAACGATGACGATGACGCTGATGACCATGAAGTATAAGGGCGTTCCAGACCACACATTCTCTTTCTGCCATGAATGAAAACGATCGAGCTTCGCCCACTCATCATCATTCACTTCGTGGATATGGCGTGATTTTTTCCCTCGGCGGCTCCCCAGACGCCTGCTGTCTCACCGCCCTTCACTTTTTTGTTTTTTTTTCTTTTGTCGCCGCTGGCGACTCGGACGCATATTCGAAAAAGCGCTTCTCTAAGTTGTATACCTGACATTGCACACCTGCGCACAGGCGAACATAGAAAGGTCTCCTCACCCCACCCATGCTTGCGAGGCGCGCTTGACAAGCGTGAGTGCTGATGAGCAGTGCGGCCCAGTGTTCCGTATTCGATGCAAAGGCACAAGGTGCCCGAGCGGTGCATTGTTCCAGCTAATACCAGCAGATCTAGAGGGTTTTGTTCCCTATTAACCAAATCCTAGTTTTCTCCATATTCACGATCGCTCCAGACGCGTTGCAAAACAGCTTAGTCTTCTTGAACACTACTTTTGTCAGCAAAAAATACGCTATGTCATCATTTTAGCATTAACCCATTAGGGACCGGTTTCTTTTTGATGAGTCTTGTAAAAGCAGATGTGATTTTTTTTCGTATCTACATCTGTATATATCACACTGAAAATTTCATCGTGAACGAGCTCTTCATTTACCAAATATGGCCCGTAACCATATGGTCGCGCTAGGCCCTTAGGCTACAGTAAAAATCACAAAGTGACGAATTTTGTTTCAGGCCTTGACACATCGCGAAAAAAATTAGGGATTTGTTGGGCACTCATTGTAAAATGACGTGAAGCACGCTATGCACATGCCGACGTCACATTTATTGCATTTTGTGGTCACCATGCTTTGGCAATTGTCTCTAGCGTACCTGCGTCTTTTGCCGTTAGGGCACAGCTTCAACGAAGTGGACTGTTTGGTCATTCAAAATGTGGACCACAAGGCGCGCTGTCAGCAAGCCTCGACGTTCTTCGACAGCCAGTTCCTTTTGGCTTGTTAACCCATCTTGTCAGGTAGCTTTGAGGGATTTGCGTCCGGAATTCAAGTTGAGTGACGTTGGATCATGTGCTGCGTATAAGGACAGCACGTAGCTTATGGCTACGTCGCAAAGTGAATATCGCTTACCACCATTTCCTGCGACGAATGGAAATCCGATAGGCATATACGTTCTCATTCATCTGGTCAGTGCTTCCTGCGAGGCAGTTATATTCCTGCTCTAAGCTGCCTACTTGTTAGGTTGTCTACGACTTAGGTGCACGGAACGCCACGTGGTCGAAATTTCCCGAGCCATCCACTACGGCGTCCCTCATAATCATGTCGCGGTTTTGGGACGTTAAATCCCAACAGTTATTATATAATATACTTAGGTTGTCTATGAGACGATCAGAATCCTTATTTGTGAAATCTTCCTCTGAGTAGGTAGTAGCCTCCGATAGCTCAATGTAGATAGCCGACACATCTTTATCGTCCTCTTCAAGTATTCTGGCTATATCATTTAAAGTAAATCTGGAAATACAATGAATTGGCACGCGAATGTAGCGGTATTACCCTTCAAGGAGCGTAAAACGAAGGAACGAACTTAACCAAAATAGGGAGCCTAAAGGCCTAGCGTGACCATATGGTAACACGTAAAATAACACGCTTGTTCGTGAGCATGACTTTGGTTAATCTACTTCAAATTTTCACCCGAAGATTGCATAGTGCACGTACTCAACAGGGACATGTGCATCAAGCTATTGCGAAGAATAATACTACATAGAAATCTATTTACCCGAAGGACGTCGCATGCCGACGCGCTGAAGTGTAGAACCACTATTTCGCGCCTGTTTTAGCAGTTCCCCAATAAACAAAGAAAAGTTCTGCCACATGGTGTTTATAAGGAGCACCCTCAGCTATCACAAGGCGTATTGCCGTGATTTTGGCTGGGTTTTCTAAACCTGTAAAAATTGAAAGGCTTCGCCGGGATTTGCGTGACCATATGGTCACGCTGGTACCTAATGGGTTAACACATTTAGGCTTAAACAATAATAAAACATCGCCATTCGTTACAACATGCCTACCATGCAAATATTATAGGTAGCGGGAGAACTGCCCCTATGGGAATTAATAGGGTGGTTGTAATGCACGAGATATGTTACCACTATTCCTCGACGTTGGTAGCGTGTTTGGCGTACTTTTGCAGTTCTTAATGCATCTGATAACATCAGCTTTATGGGGCGTTCAGTCTTGACTCGATAAAACTATCAAGATGCCTTTCCTAAGTTGAGGAATTACAGGAATGGAATTGAACTGCCCGGCCATTCCCGCAGTAGGAATGGGCCAAGTTTTTTCATTCCGAGGAATTGAAAGGAATGGAATTGCGGCACGTTCTAATTCCCTGGAATGGAATTGGAATGGAATGGAGGCGCCCATTCCGCTGCACTGATCGCGATACTGTGCAGGACACGGTTATCTCGTTACTTTTTCGTCGGAAATTATCTATCCTGTTTGAAAAGGGGAAAGGAATACTTCTTAACACGAAAGTGTTGTATGCCGGAGCCCACCAAGACTTCAGTGACGCCTTAGCGCAACGCAAGGTGGCGACATTAGCCCAAGCGTCGGCCTCGCTCATAGCGCCCATCCATACCAAAATGCGACGCGCGGCTCCCTCCAGTGGCTGTCATACCGCGTTGCTCGCTTACGCTCGCCCCGAGAAAAGTCGCAGCCGGGCTACTAGGGCGACACGACGCGCTCGGCGTTTACCTCTAGCCCGACCGTGGCGTACGTTCAATCACACTTTAACATGCCGCAAAATGGCGACCTTAGCCCAAGTTCTGCGCCCCAATAGCGACGCTCCTCTGGCTTCACGCCTCGTGCGCTGATTACGCTCTCGCCGTTAACATTTAGAGCTACCAGAATGGTTTGTTTAATCTTTGACCATGGACGTTAGTCGAGGGGTGGAGATGTACCACCAAGCGTCAACATGGTGCATCCACGTTATACGTTGTGCAAACTATGCTGTATGAATGTACAGTAAACACAGGCGCTCGCGGAACACAGACGCCTTAATTCAATACAAGAAATACAGAAACGCTTTCAACTCAGAAATACGGAAGGCTAAAATGAACTACTGTGAAAAATGTGCAGCTTTGATCCAGTCAAGTAATTTAGACCCATTTAATATTGCTCGCAGTTTACATAGAACTTCTCGTGGCAGACCATGTCAAAGGCTTTCGAATAATCAATGAAAAGGGCGTGTAGTTGATAGTGGCTATTGAGTGCAGAAGCTATGCCGTCTGTAAACTGAATGTGCTGCGTGACAGTGGAGAAACCAGAGCAAAAACCGCCAGGCCTGCGCGGAACTCGCAGCACAGCCACAGCTAAAGCTGGGAGAGGGGCCTTTTTTTTTTTATTCGAAAGAGTGCCCTTTGGCATAAAAAACGTGCATAACACGAGAGGGTCATCACACATAAACGAACAAGTTTCACTCGTGCATAAAGTTCACCAAGGATCGGTGGAATGGTCCTCTTATCCACCCTTGTAAGTCCGGAGGGCGCCCGGGACGGTGACCGGTTGCTCTGAGATGACGAAGGCGTGCTTGCTCTAGGCCCGGACACGACCAGAACAAGTGTGTCACGTCTACTGCAGTTACAGGAGCGTCACAAAAAGGGCATGTGGTTCCATACGCTGCGCGGTAGTGTTGCGGCCAGTGGGCGGTCACTGCCGGCGTAAGAGCAACCCCAACTCGAAGCGCTTCAGAGGGGCCTTTCTAGAGCCCTTTTTAAACATTCTTTGGGCAACTACAACAATCGCACTTGCACGGTACCCACCACGCCATAAATCATCATAATTTTTGTGTAGTGAGGAAGCGTCTACTATGCCATTATTCGTCATTCTTCAGAAAAGCGCGGTACCCGCTACACTCTTGTAACGCATATGTGCACTTTGTTGATGATGTGGCTGACGACGATAAAGAATTTTGGCTCAGGCTTTTGTAATGGGTTGGAGCATTGAACCACCCACTCGTTACGCAATTCGATTTCTGTGACGCCTGGTTTTTACTTTACTGTTCTAAAACGCTTAACAACACACGTTAACGTGATTCCTTACCAGACATGAAGCCTGCATAGGGTCAATTTGCACCGCAGTTTCAAGCAGCGGCGTAGCTCAGTGGTAGAGTGCTGGGCTGCCACGCAGAAGACCCTGGTTCGAATCCCATTCGGTCATAAGTGTTTTTTATTTATTTAGTTTTTTCTTATTTCGTGCGATATTGGTTACGGACACCGGCGGCGGCGGCGGTGGACAACTACGACCCTTGTTGTGATCTCATAACAGCTTTCGCTGTAAAACCACGCTGGCTTTGTGAAAGGAGATTGTGGAAAGTTAAATACTGTACAATATGCTTGTGAATAATGTGGTCAAGAAGGTTAGAGCAAGTGGAAATAAGAAATATTGGTCTATAATTTACTATAAGTTAACACCAGATTTAAATACTGTAACGACGCTGGCAATTTTCCAAGCTTTGGGAACAGTTTATGTATGGTTATGTTCTACACAATTTTGAGGGACCAAGTGCATCGCGCAGGTGCGCACCAAATTATAAAGCTCTTCTAGCAATGCATCAACACTGCATGATTAACTGCTTGCCACGAAACTACCGAAAGAGGATTCTAGCAATTCAACAATCGCACGATCGTAAGCATGCGTGAAATCAGTAACGGTGCTGAATCTCGGGTTACAAGGTTCATGAATCATATTCAATTGCAGCAACACGCCCTTGTGATCAGATAAACCGTCTATTCTCACTCAAAACCATGTTGTTGCAGTTCTTCGTTAATAAGCACAAGGTCCAGAGCAGAGTTATCTCTCGTTGGACGTTGAACCACTTCTGTTAAGTCAAAAGGAACAGCTTCAGGTTCAGCTGAAGAATGGCGTTGATCAGGCACTGGAGAATCTTGCGCAGACTAGTGAGATGGGAACTGAAATTAGGTGAAAAAAGCCGGCAGATCCCACGCAATGTGGGAATCGATGTAATGCGAAGCAGCCAGGAAGGAGCAAATCATGCTTTACATAATTTGCATGTCGTGTTTTACATGTTACGACCTGTCATTTGTGTTCGTCATACAGTCACGTCGCGATATACCAATTTTGGTGTATGTCAAGCTAGCGAACTGGACGCAAGCGCACCATGAGCGTGGCATGTAAATGGCATTGTAGATGACATGCATGCCAAGATTTTCATGTTACCACCTGCCACTTATGTTCGTTATACAGTCATGTCACTCAATACCAAATTTGGTGTATATCAAGCTTGCGAAACGGCCGCGAGCGCACCATGAGCGTGGAAAGCAAGTCATGTCGCTCATGACATGTCATGATTTCCATATTACCACTTGTCATTTATGTTCGTCATACAGTAATTTCACTCAATACCAAATTTGGTGTATATCAAGCTAACGAAACGTCCCTGAGCGCGCTGAGCGTGGAATGCAAGTCATTTCGCTCATGAAGTCATGATTTTCATATTACCACTTGTCATTTATGTTCGTCATACAGCAATGTCACTCAATATCAAATTTGGTGTATATCAAGCTAACGAAATGGCCGTGAGCGCGCCATGAACGTGGCATGTAAATCATTATTTTCATGATAAATTAGTCATGATTTTCATGATATGACCAGCTATTTATGTTCGCCATACAGTCATGTTATGTCATAAAAAATTTGGTATAAATCCCATTAACGATACGGCCAGGAGAGCACAAAGTCGTAGGCGGATAGATAGATAGATAGATAGATAGATAGATAGATAGATAGATAGATAGATAGATAGATAGATAGATAGATAGATAGATAGATAGATAGATAGATAGATAGATAGATAGATAGATAGATAGATAGATACGCTCAAACTCGCCGAAGTTCGCTAAGAAATGCTTCGAATTTAAAAAACGACAACGTAAACGAGATAGCACAAGCATATCTTCCATTTGAGACCGCGTAAAATGCTCTCCATCATTCGCTCGAAGTTTGCGGGCGCATTGCACAGTCCGAATGGCATTACTGTAAATTCGTAGAGGCCGTCTGGGGTGACAAACGCCGTTTTCGGACGATCACACTCAGCCATTGGGACTTGCCAATAACCCGAACGCAGGTCTAACTAACAAAAGAATTCGGCACCTTGGAGACAATCAAGGGCGTCGTCTATGCGGCAAAGAGGGTAAACATCTTTCCTCGTAATGTTGTTGAGGCGCCTGTAGTCCACACAGAATCGGATGGAACCATCTTTCTTCTTGACGAGGACAACGGTGGAAGACCAAGGACTACAAGAAGGCTTGATCACGCCACGCTGTAGCATGTCGTCTACTTGTTCTGTAATTACGCGACGCTCCACTGGTGATACACGATAGGGGCGCTGCCGCAAAGGCGTATTGGTTCCAGTGTTAATTTTCTGGACAAAGGTGTTTGTTCGACCTAGCGCCACTGGGGGGAAATCAAACGAACGTCTGAACTCGTGCAAAAGGGTAAGAAGCTGCTCTCGTTGAGCCGGAGCGAGATGGCTGTCAATGGAACGGTGTAATGCATCCGATGACACGCTGTCCGCGGCAAGTCAGCGCATTCAGCTCCGGATTTTGCGTGGTTTCGAAGAAATCAATAGGCACGATAACATCTTCAACGATAGGCTGAATGAGTGTCTCGTTAGGGCGCAAACTGAGAGGGCATGAGTTGGGATTGGAAATAAATATTCCCGTGGTGTCTTGACGAAGTGATAGAACGGCGAATGGCAGTGACGTATGGTGGCGGCTACCGAAGAGGTCGGATGGTGTGAACAGAAGGGGAGCGTCAGAAAGTGTAGTGCAGTAAGCAGGAACAAATACTTCGCCGAAAGGAGGAAGGTCCAGGTCCGTCGCAACGACAAGCTTGGTCACAGTAGATACCGGCGCATCGACAGAAGGCGCATCACGAAACGCAGATAGTTCCACCTCGGCACGAGCGCAGTCGACAACGGCGTGATGGCGAGATAAGAAATTCCATCCCAGGATGACATCGTGAGAGCATGAAGCCAACACGACAGATTCGACGGTGTACAATACGTCTCGAACGTATTGGCCGTACATGCCGCTACGGGCTCAATTTGCTGTGCGCTCGCAGTGCTGAGGGATATGACGGGAGACAGCGTCTTGACTTTACGAATCGATCGGCAGAGTCTTTGACTAAGCACGAATATCGCGGCACCAGTATCTATGAGCGCAAGTGTTCGTACACCTTCAACGATTACATCAATAAGACTGGCGGGAGACAGGCGAGGACTTAGACAGATCGACGACGACGCAGCTCGTGCCTCAGGAGCTGCGGCGGTCAGTTTCCCGTGTCGATAGAGGTGGGTCGGTGACGCATAGGGGAGACAGAACGACGGCGTGGTGAATGGGAGCGACGCGAAGTGAAGGCTTGGGTATCGGGAGCCGGTGGAGGGTCGCCTTCGTAGACTTCAGGTGGCGTGTCAGGCGCCCGGTATGGAGGCCGCAACGAGTAGTCAGCATATCTCGGTGCATCCGGGTTCAGCGCGAAGCGCCGACGACATAGGCGTGCAACGTGACCTGGAATTCCGCAAGCGTAGCAGATCGGCCGGTTGTCAGCAGTACGCCACGGATTTCCGTAGTGCTGCTGTGTACCGGAAAGCCGCATGGTGGACGGTCGAACAGGTTGCGGGGGCGATACTGGCAGACGACGCGGTGGCCTTGCTGCGGCAGCCGCGTAGGTGAGTGGTGCGGCGACAGGTGTCGGTGGAGAGGCGGGCGGCAACGCATCACAGACCTGCTCCTGAATAGCCTGTCTGATGGTCGGCGCTAGCCAGTTAGCGGGCGCTTCGGTGGTCGGCAAATATGACAAGCACGAAAGCTGTCGAGCCACTTCTTCGCGCACATATTCTTTTACCTGTGCCAGCAGAGTGTTGTCACCACCGACGGTCAAGGCGGCGAGGGAGTCGTCTACCATCGTCGACCTCCGAACTGAGACGCGTTGCTTGCGAAGTTCTTCGAAGCTTTGGCATAAGGTCACAAGGCCGGATACGGTACGTGGGTCGTTCGCCAGCAACATTTGAAAGGCACCGTCGTCTATGCCTTTCAAGATGTGCTTAATCTTCTCTTGCTCGCTCATCTCAGGGTTCAGGCACATGCAAAGATCTATGACGTCTTCGATGTAGCTAGCGAAGGTTTCGCCCTGATTTTGCGCACGTCCGCGTAGGCGCTGCTCTGCGCAGAGCTTTCGTACTGCCGGGCGACCAAACACTGCTGCGAAGACGGTTTTGAAAGCGGCCCACGTGGAGAACTCGGAGTTGTGGTTGTGGAACCACAGGCTCGCGACATCTTTCAGATAAAATGGGACATACTCCAATTTCGAGGGGTCATCCCACTTAATCCCAGCGCTCACATTTTCAAACAGCTGCAGCCAATCTTCCACCTCTTGGTCCTCGGTGCCGCTGAAGAAGGGGGGGATCGCGTTGACGCAGGGTGGTAGGCACGATGACCAGTGGAGATTGGACGACCACGCTTGGTTGGGGGGTGCCTTGCTCGGTAGTCGGATCAGGCATTCTCGGGGCGGTGGGCAGCTTCCGGCTTCGAAGTTCCAGATTTAGGTACCCAGCACCTCCACCACTTTGCAAAGGGGGTTTATTCGATGACGTTGGGCAGCAGGCAGAGAGCCGGCAAAGCGAAAAACAGTCAACCAGGCTTGGCACCCACAGCTCGCGATCTGCGCTCGCGCTTCGCACCAAGCGAGCGTCCCACCGGCGAATACCTTGCTCCTTCCCAACGACACTATATGCGCCTGGAGGACCACTGTGCAGGCTGGTTGCCGTTGTTGTCGAGTAGAGCCAAGGCCCAGTACCGTACTTCATATGAGTCGGACGAGAACCGAGCGATTCGCAAAATGTGTTGCACCTCCGGTCCCTCCTTCCTCGCATACATGATGTTGAATTTTCTTGTGTGTATGTGGAGCGTTTCTGAGGCGATGAATTCACTTAATATGCCCTCATCTGCTCTCAGTCAGCCTACAAAGTGTTCATAGTAGCTGTGTTCCAAGATGAATTCTGTACGTATTCATGTGTACGCAAATACGCACGCACCCGCTTCAAGAACCATTACAATGAGCTTCTCAATATTACTCGCGAGGCTTTAACCTGTCTTCTCCACCTCTTTTGTATACATTCACTGTTTAACTTGTTTGGAGTATAAAAAGAGGTACCAAACCTATGACGTTCCAGTACTTGGGAATATGCTCACTTTCGTGAGTCTCAACATCAAAGAACCACCAAGCTTGAGCGAATCGCCGTGACGCCAATGCCAAGCCCAAGCAGCGGTTTTTGTTCGAACAACGCAATTATGTAGTACTGCTCCTTCATAATGTTTAGTTCTTAGTATGAGGCAAATTAGGCAAATATTAGGCCCCTCAAATCCATTTCGCAGATACTTAAAAGTAAATGAAGTCTACTGAAATCATCAATGATAAGCCAGGCTCCATAATTGCCATCAGAGTTTCGCGCTGTCTGTACCCGTTGAACGGACCAGATGTAGCCATTTATAAGTATGAGGACTAGTTTTTTTTTTTCGTAACGCAGCGGCACACGTACAGGTTCTCGTCTTGAAGGTGCACGAATAGGGAACATAGGTTCGGGCCTTCCGGACATCAAGGCACACTATGATGACTTTTCTAACGTCGAATATTCGAAGGGTTCGTACCCAGACGGCAACATCGCCTTTGACAATTTCGATTTACACATTACTAATATGGGAAATCGGCTGCAGAAAACGTACTTGCTTGAACACAAAATTTATGGCTTAAGTTCTTTGGCAATGCAGGGCAAGATTATCATAATACGTGCTTCATTGTACAGCGATGGCATCGGACGAACCACTGAATCGTGTTTTCAAACCAAGCAAGGTTTCAAAACACGATTCAGGGCGTTCATTACTTGTACTGCTCATTCAACTGTGGGCGCATTTTTATTGGATTGCAAGCGTGCAAGCGTGCAACCGCACAGATGATGAACTTGATCATCGTCAAATATTTCCGGTCACGCTGTGTGAATTGAATGTGGCGAGATGCTGGTCCTTGGTGTAATTCAGACGCTGTCCCAGAAAAAAATTGATATTTTAACAGCAGAGGTGTTTAAGGTAGACTTTAAACTACGCAGAGCGAAAGAAGAGACTATCATTACTAACCTAGCACGTCGCTCGGCTTAATTAAGGATAATTGCTAGTTAACTGTTCAATAGTGGATCTTATCCTTATTAACTTAACCCTTAAGTAATGATCGGCTTAACAAAGGATTTGTTAACCACGTCATTTACAGTTAAGGCCTTACTAATTAAGACCTTGTTGAATGAGTAATTGCAAATTATTACTCTGGCCCTCAAGAATATTCTAATTAGGTAAATGCTAATTAAAACCATCTTATTTAGGAACATGTTAATTGGGATCATGCCAATTCAGAACATGCTAGTTCTTCACATCGCGTAGCCTCGATGGCAGGTTGCGACAACATGTAGTCCTACGCTCCAAATATCCAAGCCTTGCAATGCCTAGCCAAACCTACCAATGACTTAGTCGAGCTTGTAGATGCCGACAGAAGCTAGGTCGGCCACAAGCCCTGTTGGTCCAGCTTTGCACCACTAACGGAAGCTGCCCTAATTTTTTTTATTTCTTATTGCTTTGGTGTGCCTCAGCTGTGGATGAGGAAGGTTTTGTGGATATGCAGGAATTTTTGGAATTCCAAATTCACAGGTCAGCAATACAAACTTCGCTTGAATAGGTGCACATTCAATGCAATGTCGTAACACTGATTTTTTATGTACTGCATATTCTGATGACCTCAAGCGGAGTCTTCAAAGCACCTAAAATTACATCATAATAGACATTGGGCTTGCTGTTGTGGAACCTTCCCGTAAACATATTTTCTTTTTGTTTTTCAGGGTCAACTATGTACTACGCAAATATGAAGAATTCGGCAAGGTGTTTCATTGCAACGCCGGTGATCCAATGAAAGGAACCGACACGTGCAATCTCGTGCCCCACGTTCTCGATGATGGTAGTTCCTTTGATGATGATGGGCCTCCCGTTATTGTCGGTTCGGCGGGTTCCTCTTGAGCGAATCTGACGTGTCACCATTGAACACCAACGCTTGCTGATGCCTATTTCCACAGGTTTACGTTTAAGAGATGGATTAAAGATATTTAAAAAAGTTCAGAAATCCCTGGCGATGCACCGTTCTGTAATTATGTTGGTGAGAAAGTAATGAATTTTGCTCAAAAACACATACAGCTCCGCACTCCACCTTTACCATCACTCGTTTACGATCGATCGCTACACAACAGGAACTTCTTCAAGCAATCTTAGTCCATCTTCACTTTACGTTCTTCGAGTTACTCCTGGTGCGCCGCGGTGAAGCAGTGGTTATGGTGCTCGGCTGCTGACCGGAAGGTCGCGGGTTCGATACCGACTGTGGCGGCCACATTTCGATGATGGTGAAACGCTAGAGGCCCGTGTACTGTGTGATGTCAGTGCGCTTTAAAGAACACAAGATGATCGAAATTTCCGGAGGCTTCCACTACGGCATCTCTCATAATTTGGTCGTGCTTTTGGGGCGTGAAACCCCAGATATTCTTATTGTTATAGAGTTGTTCTTGTTATTATAGATTTAACAATTGTCTTACCCCATAATTCTCCGTTTCTGAATGTAGTTTTCTTTCTGGGCCACTTGATCGGTTATTCTAAAATATGTTGATTGACACTTATGACTCAATAACACTTTTTCGGCAGCCACTTACGAATGTGAACTGCTTATTTTAATTATATGTGTATTGGAAATGATGGGTAGTGGAGATATGCTTAGAAGCAGAGAACGATGACGGTTTTGGTCATAAAAGCTTTGTTACGGTGTTGTCCTGTGTGTCACCTCTCGCCGCTCGGCTCCACCATTTCAGGACTTAGTCATCCAGAACGCCTCTTGACCGATGCATATGTTTTCATTTCGCAACAAAATACAAAAACACCAGGAGGATGTCTGTGAAAGCAAACACTAATTGAGAAGAAATCCTTATTCGCATATAAAAAAAAGCGTTCAGTGTATATGGGAAGGCAGTTATATGAAACGACTTTAGAGTGTATCTCACTTCTGGTCTACTTCATACCATAGGGGGGAGGAGCATAATTGCAAAAAAAATTGATTTTAGGACCTTTCATCGTACCTTGCGCGTGTGTCAGTGCGAGAGCCAACTGGCATTTCGAGCTTATATTTTTGAAGCACTAGTTTGGTATACCGGGCAGAGCTTCCTACAAAAACACCGAGTGTGTTTTTACAATGATAGCTGCCTGAACTAACGAATTAGGTAATCATTTTTTTTTACAATGGAGTACCGCATGATGTCATTAATACCATCAGTAAAGACACCACCGGTAGTGCTGGAACTGCGTTCACCATCAGGAACACCGGCAGCGCACATTCTCACCAGCACATTCATACGGCCGCACCCTACCATCGTCACTGTACTTAGCTGCACTATCTTCGGTATTGAACTACAAGAATCGTTTGACAATGATGCTTGAAACGTTAGTGTCTGCATATTCGACGGCAGGCGTAGCGTCGCGACAACACCGCATGAAAATTTCTGTTGCTCAAATACAAGAAACCGTGGAAAGCGTTCTTTATCATTACACCCTACCCATGGTATCGCCGCCGGCTGGTGCGATGGAATTGAGACTATGAGAACACATGACATTAGTGGTCCTGATGCAACCATCATCAATACCACAGGTGCCAAGTAGTGCAAGAAAAACCGCGAGAATCATGACATATAATCTGTATAATGTGCACCGCTGGTAGTAATTGTTTGGATGTAATTGAAGTACTTTGTGCATGCACTGCACAGAATAGTGATGCTTCCTCCTATTTCGCTTCATATGAATAGCTAGGTTTTGCAAAAACGCGCATATCTTGCCTTAACTAATTGCCACTTGTCAGGCGAATATATACAGAAACCGTAAGCTTTGCGTGTAAATTATTGTTACAAAAACAATAAAAAATTCATCAGTAAACTTATACAGCTTACTCGTGTGTTCTTTTTTTTCTTTTATTGCAATAGTAATTATATGAACAATCTCGGCGAAATCTTGCCGTCGTGCCCGGATATGTATGTACGTATATATATATATATATATATATATATATATATATATATATATATATATATATATATATATATATATATATATATATATATATATATATATATATATATATATATATTTAACGCAGTGCTGGCAGAGCGCTAAAGAGATACGGGCGCCATAGATTTGCTGAGGTGCAGCATCTGACCGTCCCTTGCCCTTTGCCTGCCGCTTCATTGACCTCATTGTAAGTAAGCCGATATCTTCCATAAGAGTTTTGGTGGAGGTGCCGAGTAACCGACGCCCTGGGTGACAGTGTCGCAGACGACCTTCGAAGTAGTCGACGCCTAGTCGGACTACCTCCGGAACAAACAGACATGACCGATACCCGCGAAGGCACATTGACCAGCAACGTCCACGCTGTAACCAGTGTCACGGAACAAGGCAGCCACCGACGAATACGACCTAGCTACCGGGCACCTGGGCTTTGCATATTCTCAGGTAAAAACAACGAAGAGTGGATGACTGGTTAAAGCACCACGAAAGAGTGCGCCGCTATCACGAATGGACTACGTCTTCGAAGCTCGTGAACGTGACATTCTTTCCAGCAGGAACCGGTCTGCTTTGGTTCGAGAAGCATGAGTATGTGCTTACCACTTGCAATAATTTTGTTGAAGAACTGAAGGCGTGCTTTGGGGACACATGTTCTAAGAAAAAAGAAGGCTAAACAAACTGTCGCACGTAGACCACAACTGCCCGGCGAGACGTGTACAACATACATTGAGGAAGTATTCAAGCTTTGTGGCATTGTAAACACGAACATGTCCAACGAAGAGAAAGACGGACATCTATTAAATGGCATCGCTGAATATGTTTAAAGCTTTCTCATCACAAAGGAAAACCTGAACACACCTGCCGATGTCAGGCAACAATGTCGGGTAGTCGAGGCGCTGAAGACCCGACGAATTTTGCCGGAGGTCGGGCGCTTGGGCCGTGTCCGACGCACCATGCACCAGCCACCACCTTCGTTCTCGCGAGAGGAAGACGTGGCACTCCTCCAACTCCAAACGCATACCTTCTCCAACCTCCTCTCCATGCATAAATTCTACCCTGCCCGCTACGCAGACTCTTGCCCAGGCTGTGGCAGCTCCCCAACGGTATTTCATGTCACGGTAGAGTGCGCCGCAAAATTATTTCGTCCCCTTCCCGCTATCCTGCGCCTCTTCCGCACCAAAGATCTGTGGGATGATGCATTCTGCGACGGGCCTCCCAAGGTCCGCCAGGCCTTGGTTCAACGGGCCCTGGCGGTCGCCGAGATCATCAAAGGGAACCCGGACTAGGGTTCCCTCCTACATGCTTTGTTCCTATATATTTTTTTTTTATTTTTAATAAAACGTTTCCTCTCTCTCTCCACCGACAGCCTCCCGGGCCGAGCTTCTCAGTTCAGCCCTGGACGATCAGCTTTGGGCAATCCAGCGGGTCGAGGAAGCCGCTAGGAGGCAAGACCTTCTAGCCGACACCTAGGCGGGAGCCAAGTCCCCTAACACGCCGGATACGAAATCAAGTTTTAGGTGCGAAGCATCTTAGAGCGCAGAGCAATCCGGTGGTGGTGTGCAGCCTCATCACCCTTACTGCGCATGCGCCAACTCTCTCCCCTCTCCTCGCGTGAGCGTGAGGAGGTTGGGAAGAGGTGGGGGTGGAGAAGGTGGCTGAGCGCTGCCTCCACTTCGTTTCTCCTCTCCCGTTTCTCTCTCTCCGGCGCAGCTGTGCTCTCGTATATAATGCGGCGTGCGCTCCTATATAATGCGGTGCGCGCTCGTATATAATGCGGCGTACGCTCCTATATAATGCGATGCGCGCTCGCTCCGTTGCACTCTCCTCTGCAATGGCGCTATGGATGTCAACGTTGGCGCCAGTTGTAGCGGCATCGGTAACGTAAGCTGTGACAGCAGCGCAAGCAGCGTAAGCAGCACCGCTGATACACAACTGCGCACACAAATCAAAGCATACACGGAAACATACAAATGGAAACAACAAATGAAAACACAAGAGAACACCAGCGCTTCTTCGCATCCCCACATGGTTCTCTTTAGTGCGAGATATTGTAAATTTTTTCCATTCCATTCCATGCGTGGATAGTAATCGCGATTCGAAAGTATTCATTCGAGACAGGCACCTAAAGTATTCATATTGCTGTCGAAGTAAGGTCACGTATGAAATTCGCGGAACCCGGCATAAACGCGACTCAGTTCGAAGTTTAACATTCAGAAGAAGCACCGAAATTTTCAATATTTTTGTTTCACGTACTAATGTTACAGCTTCGGCGCTTGTTGATCAGTCATTCTGCCTCGTCATTGTTAACAACTTACGAGAAATTGCCTTCTAATGGCAATAATGTACAAACATTTTTGTTTGTTTTGTCACGTGGTTTATTCACGTCCAAACGTACTGGAAGGACGAGGAACGTCAGGAGGCCGAAATCCAAGCAAGCGCAAGCTCGGGTCACGTGTCTGTCACTAACGCTGGGGCTTGCTTTCATGGCTGCTTCGTCGTCGTCTCGCACTGATCACTACATTGGCCCCCGGTGAAGAGCGTAGCCATCCTGGCGACTTAAGGCGCAGTCAGTATAGCGGGGTCATAATAGGGCTTGAGGCGACTGACATGAACGATTTCCCTACCACGACGACGTAAGTCATCGGATGGTGTCAAAGGCTCAATATCATAATTGACTGGTGACGTACGGGCGAGAATGCGGTAGGGCCCGTGGTATCGGGCCAGTAATTTCGACGAAAGGCCAGGAGTACTCGATGGAATCCAAAGCCAAACGAGGGCACCAGTCGTGAAAGTAGGAAGAGGTCGGTCGTTGTCGTGCCTTAGCTTCTGGTGGCCTTGGTCCTCGGTTGTCAGTGAACGGGCCAATTTTCTGCAATCTTCGGCGTACCTGGCAACATCCGAAATTGCAGTGTATTCAGATGAGTCGGGCGTGTAGGGAAGCATAGTGTCCAGCGTGCAGGATGGTTCGCGTCCGTACAAGAGAAAGAAAGGCGAAAAACCTGTGGTCGCGTGCGTAGCGGTGTTGTACGCGTACGTGACGAATGGAAGGACGGTGTCCCAGTTGGTCTGGTCTGATGCGGTGTACATTGTCAACATATCACCGAGAGTGCGATTAAATCGTTCTGTGAGGCCATTCGTCTGCGGATGATATGCTGTCGTCATGCGATGAACGATGTTGCACTGAACGAGCAAGGCTTGAATAGCGTCAGACAGGAAAACACGGCCTCTGTCGCTCAGAAGTTCACGGGGAGCACCGTGGCGAAGGACAAAGTTGCGTAAGATGAAAAACTCAACTTCTCTTGCAGTTGCTGTCGGCAGTGCTGCCGTCTCTGCGTAACGCGTGAGGTTGGTCCACGCCGACAATGATCCATCTATTTCCAGAAGAAGATGAGGGAAGCGGTCCGTATAAGTCGATACCGACGCGGTCAAATGGACGCGCCGGACAAGGCAGAGGCTGAAGTGTGCCGGCTGGGCGTTGAGGTGGAGCTTTTCGCTACTGACATGCAGTACAAGCACGTACGTACTTGCAAACATATGTGTACATGCCGCGCCAGTAGTACCGCTGACGCAGGCGGTTGTACGTTTTGAGAGCGCCGGCGTGAGCGCTTTTGCGGGTCGTGGTGGAAAGCAGTACAGATTTTCCGAGCGCATGTGGTTGGGTATCACCAGGAGCCACCTCCGACCTTCAGACGCGTAATTCCGCCGATAGAGGAGGTCGTCTCGAATAGCGAAATGCGTGGCTTGACGGCGGATGGTTCTTGAGGCCGGATGAGCTGGTGGATCAGTCAGAAAGTCGAGGAGTTGGGAAATCCACGCATCGTTGCGTTGCTCCGATGACATGCGCGCGAAGTCAATTGGTGTCAAGACAGCTGAAGAAGCCGACGAGGAAGCTGTGTCAGCCGGCAGCGGCGAGCGGGATAGCGCATCAGAGTCCGAGTGCTTGCGGCCGGATCGGTACACAACACGAATGTCGTATTCCTGCAGGCGAAGCGCCCAACGACCGAGGCGTCCCGACGGATCTTTCAGAGATGACAGCCAACATAGAGCGTGGTGGTCCGTGACGACTTCGAAAGGACGGCCATAAAGGTACGGGCGGAACTTGGCCAAAGCCCAGATAATGGCGAGGCACTCTTTCTCGGTGACGGAATAATTACACTCGGCTTTCTTGAGGGTTCGACTCGCGTAAGAAACCACGTATTCTTCGTATCCTGGTTTTCGTTGAGCCAATACTGCTCCAAGACCGACACCACTGGCGTCGGTATGGATCTCCGTAGGCGCATCAGGGTCAAAGTGACGAAGTATCGGAGGCGATGTTAATAAGCGCCGTAGCGTGATAAATGATTCATCGCACTCTGGTGACCAAGCAGAGATGCCTTTGGAGGCTGTCAGTAGATTGGTAAGAGGCGCGATGATAGAAGCGAAGTCGCGCACAAATCGACGAAAATAGGAGCACAGCCCGATAAAACTTCGAAGCGTCTTCATGGAATTGGGCTTCGGATATTCGGCTACGGCGCGGAGTTTCGCAGGGGTCCGGGAGAACACCCTCCTTGCATACGACATGACCCAGAATAGTGAGCTGGCGTGCGGCAAAATGGCACTTCTTGATGTTAAGTTGAAGGCCAGCAGAGGTGAGACACGTGAGAATTGCACGAAGACGAACAAGGTGAGTCGGAAAGTCGCGAGAAAAAACGACGATATCGTCAAGGTAGCAGAGGCAGGTATTCCACTTGTAGCCGCGAAGGATGGTGTCCATCATCCGTTCGAAAGTAGCTGGGGCGTTGCAGAGTCCGAACGGCATGACGTTAAACTCATACAGCCCATCAGGCGTGACGAATGCAGTCTTTGATCGGTCATGGTCAGCCATTGGAACTTGCCAATAACCCGAGCGTAAATCCCAAAGACGAGAAATATTCCGCTCCTTGCAAGCAATCGAGAGCATCGTCTATGCGTGGCAACGGGTATACAGCCTTCCGACTTATCTTATTGAGCCGGCGGTAGTCGACACAGAATGTGATGGACCCATCCTTTTTGCGCACAAGCACAACAGGGGACGACCAGGGGCTCTGGGATGGCTGGATGACACCACGCTTGAGCATATCATCGACTTGTTCGTTGATAATACGTCGCTCTTCTGCTGAAACTCGATATGGTCGTTGGCGTAAGGGAGCACGAGAACCGGTGTCGATGTGGTGCGTGATGCTCGCTGTGCGACCCAAAGATGGTCGAGCGCAATCAAAGGAAGAGCGGAACTCTCGAAGAAGGGCCAAGAGTTCGCGTCGTTGTGTCGGCGATAGTTCAGAGGCAACAGAAGGGTGGAAGGAGTCTGGAGCGGGAGGTGTGGCCACAGGTGGTGTCATGGCATTAAGCTGAAAGTGAGGTTGGTTTTCAGCAGACTCCAGAGAGCGCAGGAGGTCAACGTCTTGTATATTGCCCAAACATTCGCCGCGAAGTAAAGTAACTGAGGACGTTAGCGAGTTCGCAATTAGCATGATTGTAGCACTCGATTGAACGGTCAGTGCGGCAAAGGGCAGTTGTAGGCCGCGGCGGCGGAGAAATGCCTCCGACGGGGCGAACAGAACAGTTCCGTCTGAAGCGGCCGTACAGGTCAGGGGCTACAAGGGTGGATGTTTTCGGCGCTATGTCTGTGTCTGCAGCAACGACAAGTTTCCAAGCTTCGGGAAGTGGATCCACCAAAGAGAAGTTTGCAGCGGTGTAAGGGCGACTTCAGCACGTGAACAATCTATGATGGCCCGATGACGCGAAAGGAAGTCCCACCCGAGAATGACTTCGTGGGAGCATGACGGCAGCACGAAAAACTCAATGACATAAAGTTCACCTTGGATAGTGACACGCACAGTGCACACAGCTGAAGGTTCTATGCACTGTGAGTTGGCCGTGCGGAGCATCAGCCCCGAGAGCGACGTGGTCACCTTTTTTAACTTGCGGCATAGGGTCTCACAGATTACGGAAACGGCGGCCCCTGTGTCAATGAGCGCTTGTGCGGCGGTCCCCTCAACATTGACGTCGATAACGTTTTGCGGCGAAAGAGATGGAGGCCTTGAGCAGTTCGACTCGCATGCAGCTGTTGCCTCCGGAGCTGCAGCGATTAGTTTCCCTCTCCTGTAGTAGGTCGGCGACGCATAGGTGACGGGGAGCGTCGTCGGGGAGGAGATGGTGACCGGTGGTTGGCGTAGGGTCGTTGATCGTCAGTGGTGTACCTTGGCGGCGTCCTTGACGACGACGCAACAGGCGTGCCCACGGCGTCAAATGGAGGAGGACCTTGGCGACAGTGGCGGGCGACGTGTCCAGCGATGCCACAGGCGAAACAGATGGGTCTATTGTCCGGCGTCCTCCAAGCGTCTGGGCGACGGTAAAACGGAGCCGGAGATCTCGCGAAGGGATATGATGCAGCGTTCGCGGTAGTGGGCACGGCATGGGGCGGCATGGCAGGGCGAGCATAAGGCATAGGCTGCTGCACGGGCCGAGCAGTGACGGCGGCGTACGTGAGCGGCGCAGTGACAGGTGGTTGCTGAAGCATCGGTAGGAGGGCCTCAGCGACTTGGGTCCGGATGGCGTGCTGCAGGTCCGGGGCCAAAGCATGCGCAGGCTCATGCGTGAGCGGCAGTAGTGACAGCTGGCGCGCTACCTCTTCGCGGATGAAGTCCTTTATCGTCGAAAGGAGCGGCTGTTGATCGGCAGGACGGGCAGCCAGCTGTAAGCTTGCGAGCGGGTCTGGCGTCGCGAGGGCTTGACGGGCAATCGCGCGCTGCCGGCGCAACTCGTCGAAGCTCTGACAGAGTGAGACGAGTGAAGCGATCGTGGTGGGATTTCTCGCGAGCAGCATTTGAAAGGCGCCGTCTTCGATACCCTTCATGATGTGCTTGATTTTCTCTTCCTCAGGCATGGCAGAGTTCACGCGGTTGCATAAATTCAGCACATCCTCGGTGTAGCTCGTGTAGTTTTCGCCTGGTTGCTGCGCACGTTAACGCAAACGCTGCTCGGCATGAAGCTTGCGAGCCGCAGGTCGTCCGAAGACATCCGTAATAGAAGCCTTGAAAGCAGACCACGTAGGAATCTCCGCCTCGTGGTTATGAAACCACAGTTGGGCGATATCCGAGAGATAAAAGGTGACGTAGCCAAGCTTACTTTGGTCGTCCCATTTGTTACTGGCGCCGACTCGTTCGTACCTCGACAACCAATCTTCCACGTCGGATTCACCTGAGCCGGAGAAGATAGGAGGATCTCGTTGAGGATACACGGCGCCGCAAATGACGTGGACGGCCGAAGGTCCCACCTGGAGAGGAGTCTCGTTGGCCATGTTGGTGTCACGAACAGGGGGGGGAGCGTACGGGAGCGAAGTTCCAGGTTTGTACGGGGAATCCACGTACCTCCACCAAATGTCACGTGGTTTATTCACGTCCAAACGTACTGGAAGGACGAGGAACGTCAGGAGGCCGAAATTCAAGCAAGCGCAAGCTCGGGTCGCGTGTCTGTCACTAACGCTGGGGCTTGCTGTTGTTGTTGTTGTTGTTCCCTTTGGTACGGCTCATACCCACTCCGGGGGATCGGCCAAGAGATCACTATATGAAGAAGTTAAGACTTTTCGATTTTATGAATTTTGATGTTGTGCTCACAACCAAAAGAACCCCATATATAATCAGAGAGTGTGCAATAATTGTTTTTCACCGATTCAGATCAGACACTATATTTCTTTTGTATATAACTTGAATTGAAAGTTAAAAAATAAATAAGTAACTGAAATAACAAATGGAATAAAATATAATAAACTTTTTTTTTGTTAATTCATCACTGCAGTTATAATTGCTTTCATGGCTGCTTCGTCGTCGTCTCGCACTGATCACTACAGTTTGTTTTTTGCCGCATTTAGTGCTGGAAGCCTTATTGACATCAATATGTACTGATGGGCTCGTTGGTGAGCCGTGATTTTCGGAGAAGCAGCGCACAAAAGGACACAAACACACACATAAAATGACGCAAATACAAGCGCTGTATTGCAACTGATGCTTTATTGTTCAAAGACACGGCTTATGTAGGATAACACGCACATGCGCACTCACAGCAGTGAATAAAAGGAGGACCTCAAAACCACAGGAATAAAAGCACCGAAAGAAACACGTGGCTCTGATAAAAGAAATGCTAAGAGTATGTGGTTATATACCGAGGTAACGGCACGATTTTTTAGAGAATGATACCGAGGGGCAACTGACACATTTATCTTTCCATTTGTCGATTTCAAATGCGTCGCGTATTCCTCTCGTTTCCTTCTTGCGTTCCTTGCGCATAACCTACATACCTGTTAGAATGGGAGCGCAGCCACAATCCCTCCAATGGAAGGCCAAATGTCCCGAATTTTTAGCCGAGAAGTGATGGCTGTGTTCCGTTAACCGTATGTTTAGGCACCTGCCTGTCTGGCCAATGTAAACCTTGTTACAGGTCAAAGGAATCTTGTAGATCAACTCTTCCGTGAATACGACATAGGGATTACGGCGCATGATTTCGCCCAAATGTGTGTGCTTCTTAGCACCATTCACCTTTCTGCACAGCCCGGACAATCGCACTCGTGCCGAGACACCACGTCAACACCGGCTTTTTCGCCTTCCTTTCGCAGATTTTGTACATAGGGTATCACATGGGGTATCACCCTATGCGATACCCTATGTGACACCCTATGTGATTTCGCACATAGGGTATCACCACCGTGCTCCGGCGGTCCCTGCTTGCGGCAGCTCTTGTTTTCTTTATTCTTTTGGGCAAGCATTCTGCGACCAAAAACAAGAGGTTCAACGGATACCCAGAGCGCCTTAGGTGGTCACCTGGTTAGTGAAGCTGGCTTCACATTTGTGCGGACAGGACTTTTGGATGGTGCTAAGGAAGCATGACTCGACAAGTGCTCTCTTTACAAGTTACGAGTGCGCTGATTGGTAGAGGAGGACGGGTTTGTTGCCCCTTGGTTCATAAGCCCAACATATGTGATGAGCGAATACATATATACCAAAGTCTAAAAACCTAATATAACCGCTAAATCGCCGCTCGTACGTAACAAAGGTGCGAGGCACGAAGCAAATGTGGCCATACCGTTAGATACTGCAGAATCAAAGTCCTTGCCTACACACTCTAAGATCACTAAAAATTGTCGACATATCTAAAAACTCTGTTCACCTGCTGACCTTCACAGGCGTCATTTAGTTTCTTGCCACGCGTAGCCAAATAACCAATTAATAGAACTCCCCCTCAGCCTACTTCCATTCCAGCTTCGCAGAATGGGAAACAAGAGTAGATCCAGAATAACGGAGGTTCTATCGGCTCTTGCATAGCGCCAGCGCAGTCAGACATTTATTTGGCTGCGTCGCCAGTGTACTTTACAAAGTACACTTCCTTTTCCGGGTATAGAAAACACACAACATAATATTCTGATCTTGTTCATTGTAATTTCTGACGCCAAAGGTTGCAGCAAGATAATGCTAACTTGGGATATTGACTCGGTTCTATTTTAAACCGAAAGCCTTTAATGTCTTATGCTCACGTCCGTCCACACGTCCGAGCCTTGGCACGGTGCCAGGTGGTCGCCGGGGCGTGCAAACGGATGCCGGTCGCGTGGGACTCTACAGCGCTCGCGCTTTGCTTGCGTAGCGTCACGGTGCCCAGCGTTTCCAATCATGCAAGGAGGGAGACGCGTGCATCGCGTTTCATTCTGACCGACCCCCTCTCAATGGACACAGGCGTTCGCGGAACACACTTTGGAATTTACGAAATGTTCGTCAATTTAAGCGCTGGAACGCGGATGGCATCTGCACGATGCGCAAAGCGCGAGAAGGAAGAAAGGAACAGGAGAGAAAGGAAAGGCAGGGATGTTAACCAGTCTAGAGGGACCGGTATGCTACCCTACACTGGGGAAAGGGATGAGGGATTTTTAAAGATAAAGAAAGAGAGAGCAGGAATCTTTAAAGATAAAGAAAGAGAGAGGAGGGAGGAGACGAGAGCACGCACACACAAAGACACATATCTCAGTGTCTTGGTAACACGATTAGTCTATAACCGCCGGTGCAAGTCTGTTGTCTTCAGGAGGTTGAGCAACGCCTTCGTCGCCTTTACCCGCGATGATCTCTCAAGACGACATTCCAGGATGGCTTCCACCGTCATCGGTCTGCGATCTATGCGAGCAAGAGCGCCTGCGAGTGATTTTCTCTGCGAATTGCTGTGAGGACAGTCGCAGAAGATGTGCTGTAATGTCTCCTCGCTACCGCAGTTGTCACATAAAGGGTTGTCAGCCATTTCGATACGAAAGGAGAATGACTTCGTAAAAGCCACTCTTAACCATAAACGGCAAAGCAGAGTTGCATCGTTTCGGCGTAGTCCAGCAAGTGTCTGAAGTCGTAAATTGTTCGGGCTGTGATGGTGTTGACTGCGCAGTCTACTTGGAGTATTCCAAGTGGTGAAAGTGATTTCGCGTGCGGCCACTCGAAGTTGGCTGGCAGCGTCGGTCCTTGATAGCGGTATCTTCTCAAGCCTGTCGCCTTGAAGAGCTGATCGAGCAGCATTGTCGGCGTGTTCATTGCCTATCACGCCGCAGTGACTTGGCAGCCACTGAAATGTCACGCGTGTCCTTTCTCGAACACAGTATGGACGAGATACCTAACCTCAAAGACCAACTGCTCGTATGGTCCGTGTCGCAGGGCTGATTGCAAAGATTGAAGAGCTGCATTTGAGTCACTGAGGATTGACCATCGTTGAGGCTGTTGGTGGTTGACTACGCGAAGTGCAGCGCGAAGAGCGGCTAATTCTGCAGCCGTCGATGACGTTGGGTGGTCTGTCTTGAAACTGACGGTAATCGCTTTCGCTGGGAGGACCACTGCTCCGGATGAACACTGGAGAGTGGTTGATCCATCAATATAAACATGTACGTAGTTGGCGTACTTCTCGTGCAAAAGTATCAGGGATAGCTGTTTCAGCACCGGTGATGACAGGTCAGATTTTTTCCTGATCCCGGGTACGGTGAGCTGCACTTCAGGTCGAATGAAGCACCACGGAGGTATCGCTGGCTTAGATGCAGGGCTGAAGCCTGATGGAAGGTGGGTGGCATAGTTTGAAATCGTTGCACAATACGACGCCCGTGGTCTCTCTGAAGGCAGTGTTGCGAGGTGATGGCAATGGGCCCGAGGAAAATGTCTTATATGGGCTCTCAAGGCTTCCACCGCAATGTGCGTTTGTACTGGTTGGTCTCGTGCGATCGAAATAGTCGCTTCCGTCGACGCGCACTTCGGCAAGCCAAGGCAGACTCTGAGAGCCTGAGCTTGTACAGCCTGCAGAGTTCGAATATTAGTCTTGCAAGTACTTGTCAATGCGGGTAGACTATATCTCCAGAAACCAAGAAACAAAGATCTGTACAGCTGCATCATTGCGTTACCGACATGCCCCAGGTTTTTCCGCACAGGAACTTGAACACCTGGGAGATGGCTGTCAGGCGCTGTTTCATATAAGACACATGTGGGCTCCAACGAAGGTCTCTATCTATTATTATACCCAGAAATTTGTGGGTTCGGGCATAAGGAATGGTCAGCCCTTCAATAGAAACAGCATAGTGCGTCATTGGCTTACGTGTGAACGCCACTAATGCACATTTTTCCGGGGTTATTTTAAGGCCTTGCTTGCCGAGGTGGCTCGCTGTCAAACTTGCAGCCTTTTGAAGCCTTGCTCGTATCTGAGGGCGTGTGACGGCCGATGTCCAGACACATATGCCGTCTGCGTATATGGATATCGCGATGGTTCCACGAGGGTGAGATTGAATATTGTGGGGCTTAGTACTCCACCTTGTGGAACGCCCCGGCTGGTATAGTGTCGTGTGGTTGGGCCGTCGTCGGTTGAAACAAAGAATGATCTTGCTGTCAGCTAGCTAGTGATCCAACTAAAAGCTCGACCACCCAATCCAACCATCTCAAGGGCATCGAGAATGGCCTCGTGTAGCACGTTGTCATATGCTCCTTTTACGTCTAGAAACAAGGCTGCAGACAAACGCTTGCGTGATTTCTGCTGTTGGACGTATGTAACGAGATCGATAAAAATTGGGGGGACCCTTAAGCTTCGCCTTTAAGAGTTGAACGCGACAGCAATATCCCGTCCCTACTGCGTACTTCAATCACTTAGTGCATACTATGTAATGGGGAGTATGGTTTAAATCAGGAGAAATTATGCGCGGCAAATGTGGGAAATGTTTTCGAACTTGCTATGCACCCACTACGTGCTGTTAAGGGAATACGCGCAGTAAGGTGTGTGCCGTTTGTAATGGGTGGCTGGCTTTAAACTATGGAATCGTTATGATAGTCACATATTCTGACGCCCGATGGCAATTTACGCTTGTACCACGCAATATTCCTGGGATATTACATGTTATATTGTGACGCCTATATAAAGGACGCATGCGTTTGCGAAGCATGCAAGTTATTTTCACTGCATTTCCGAGCAGAGCAAGTTATTTTCACATTATATCCAAGCAGAGGCATGGCTGTGTGGTACAACACCTGCTTGCCACGCAGACGACCCGGGTTCGATCCTCACTCGGACCCGAAAATTTTTATTATTTATTTTAGTTGCATCTTTCTCGATTTTTCGGTCACGGACAAGATGATGATTTTTCGCTCACAACCAACGACGCCGACGCCGGAATTTCTGCGAAACGAGCTCTTTAACGCTATCGCGTTAACATTATCGATAGATGAGCGATCCCGTCAAAAACCAGCCATGGAGTTTGGATAAATCTTGTAATGTTCAAGATACCACTCAAGGCGGCCAAGGACCATCCGTTCCATTATCTTTCCCACGCAGCTAGCCAATACAATAGGGCGGTAGGAGGCAAGTTCAAGTGGGGACTTGCCTGGCTTCAGAAGTGGCACTAGACGACTTGTCTTCCATTCGTCTGGGGCAACTCCTTCTTGCCATGATGCGTTGCATAACGCTAGCAGTTCTCCCCGCGAAATCTCTCCCAGATTGCACAGGGCTCGATAAGGTATACCATCTGGCCCCGGTGATGAGGAACGCCTGCATAGGGCTAGTGCGGCCTCAAGCTCCTCCATTGTGAAAAGAAGGTCCATGCTGCTGTCACGGGAAGGAGGAACGTCATTTCCGGCCAGAGAATCTGGACGAACCACTTGATCTGCAATTCTTGCGCAAAAGTCTTCCGCGACATCGATGTTTCGCCGCTTTTGACAGAGCGCCAGCGCCTTAATGGGAGAACGCTGTTCAGGAATGCAGCGAAGACCACGCACCGTTCTCCAGATGTGAGATAAGGGCTTGCGTGGGTCTAGTGTCTCACAATACGTTCTACACCATTCAGAAGCTAACTTGTCCATGCGACGCTGAATTTTCTTCTGCATCCTTCTGGCTGTTCTAAGGTCGTGGACGGACTTTGTGCGCCGGTATCTGCGTTCCGCACGGCGGCGAAGCGCTCGCAGTCTTTCGAATTCGGCATCGAAATCGTTACGCCTTCACGTAATTGGGATCGTGCGCGTGGCATCCGTCATTGTACACTTGATCCCTTGTTCCAACCCAGTGCATAGACCAGCTTGACAAGCATCTTCCATGTCAGACTTGAAAGAGGTCCAGTCAATTCTTCGGACGGTCTTCGCTGGACCAGATCTGGACAGCCCTCTAATTCGAAGTGGGAATATGGTCACTTTCGTGTGTCTCAATATCTGAAAACCAGTTAACATATCTGGCGAACGAGTTGGAAACAAAAGCAAGGTCAAGGCAGCTGCCATACGTCACACCTCGAAGAAAGGTGGGGCTGCCGTCATTCATGAGGGTGAGGTCATGGTTGTACGCGAAACTTGCTAATCTGCGCCCTCTTGCAGAGATTGCTAATCTGCGCCCTCTTGCTTCAGTGATGCTGGCTTCGGAGGTTGCAGGGTGCACTTGAATTACTCCACGGCACATGTCTTCCGTAGCCTTGAGGTAGCTATGCACAGCACATTTGCGGCCGTCAAGCATAATGTGCGTTACTGCCAGAACTTCTCGAATGTGCTGCGCTTCTCGTATTCCAATAACAATGATGTTTTGCTCCCATATTGGCCAAATAGAGAGCACCGGAGCCCCGCGCGGAAGTCCAGAAGCTGCATAGATGGCTTCCCCGATCGAGTTGCTGCCCTTGTATTGACTGAAGTTGCACACATCTCTGGGTTTTATCACAGCGACAGCGTCCTCTGCCCGTATCTTTGCGTTAGTCGTCGGCTTCCATCGCTTCGGTCCTTTGTGTTCTCAGGTAGCAGGCCCGGTTTCGTTGCAAAGCGATGCGTGTTGTTGCAACGCGGCGGAAGTAGGCCCCACGCTTGCTTGGATTGCCGCCTTCTTCTGGATTACATATTCGGTAGTCTTATCAAGCACCGGTGCTGCTGCAGTTCGCACGTCTCGCACCTGCATAGTTTCTGGGTCGTACCCCCGCACGGTACTCATTACGACTGCACCGGCCGCCGCGCCGGCGATTGCAGGGCGGCTGTGCTAAGCCTATGGCTCAGCGTCGGCTCCGCGACGAAAAAGTTCAAGGTCCCCGGAAGACGAAAAATAGGCCCACCTTAATAAACTTGGTGTCTGTGGGTTCTTCATGCTGAACTTCACACTGTACCGCTGATTTGAAGACGCGACGATGAAATTCTCCGCCGTGACGATGAGGCAAACACGGAGCCGATGTGGAGCCCAGTGCTCCGCACACGACGCGGCGCGCGTCTCCCCATCACACTGAGAGTGTAAAAGAAAAAAGACATGGCATAGTCAGTCGAATGGCCACAAGTTTTCGCCGAACACACTTTGGAATGTAAAGTGTGCTTCAATTTTTTTCTGTTCTATGAGTCGTTAAACTTTAGGAAAACGAGATCCCGTCAAATGCACGTGGTCAGTACTGCTTTTTCTCAACTGACTTGATGTTTTACAATTTGTACGTTGAAAACACGGATTTCTTGTGCTTCAGCAAGGACAAAATAATCCGTGCACAACGCGAGAATTGTATAGAGTGGATAGTTTTGCTCTGAGGTGTAATGAAAAGTGGGTGTACTTTGCATAGTAGCGTGGGACTTCGCGAGAGCACACATGTGCCTATTGTTGTGCGTTGCCTCGGAGATTGAACCAGCCATTTTCTTTAGAAGAATGTCGTTTTTAGGGGCGAAGCTCCTTAGGGCATGGGCTAGTCCGGCGTCGCCGTCGTCGTATCCACCTCTATGCACATTCAAGGTAACCACTATACGCCATGACGATGATGATGACGCTCATGACGACGAAGAAAAAGCGCGTTAGTACGTGCAAGGTACCCGATGACGACTACAGAACATTCTCTTTCTGCCATGGATGAAAACGAACGTAAGGTGCGGGAAGCGGCGGCAAAACGACAAGAACGCCAAGCGGACTCGGAGTTGAGGGCGTGGGAAGCGGCGGCTCAACGGCAACGCCGACAACACCGAAACGAAATCCACAACTCAACAGTATATACCATTTATAACCAATAAACATTGTATATAACTGTACACCGCTTTGTCGCTCATTTACATGCGTGAGTGGGCAATGCTACGGGTGATTTACGGTAACACCGAACGATCCCACTGCTTTGCCCATTCATCATCATTCACTTCGTGGAGATGTGGTGATTTTTTTCGGTTATCTGAGACTGACAAGGCTGCGACAGATGCCTCTGTAAATATACGAGAGCCCGTTGATGCTTTCCTTGTAGCTTCTGACCCTAACTTAGAAACTTAGGAGGAGGAGGGGAATGACGACGGTACGAATGGATGCTCTCTGCCAACAATAAAAAACATGAAACGAAAGGAACGAGGGGGAATATAGTTCCTGTTTTGAACCAGGAAACACTGTTGCTTCATAAAGGCCAAATGCAAAAGCATAGTTGCTATGCTGACGAACGACAACGCAGTAGTTTCTATGCTCTGTAACCAGGTGGCCATCTACTGAAAAAAAAAATTAGCGCCATTGCCAACACTCTTCAGCAGCTATAACACTGGCATGGAAGGGCCTGAGCTCTACAATCATACTGCAAATAACTAAAGATATTTGATCCGTCAGAAAAAGTGGTACCAGCCGCTATTTACACAGATGATAGGAATGGCCGCAGACAACGCATACACGGTCTGCTACTGCACTGCAGGTTTCAGCAGACCCTCTACGCGTTGACTATTGTCCTTTAGTATCACAATAATAGGACAGTGACTAAGCTTTGTTGTACCCAGCAGAAGTATCAAGAGATCTCTAGCGTCCGCTGTGCTTGCTATTCCACTCCATTCATACGGACATTTTCACAAGAAGGTTGGAAAACAATTCAGGTATGCCACAATACATTGAAATGGCGTTGTAAGAAGCGTGACGTTACGCTTTCCATATAGCGCGGGTGCGTCAATAAGTTGCATTGGACAAGATCACTTTGGTATTCGTTTGGCAAGGGCCTAGCCTACTTTCGATTCTTGCATCACACTATTGCTATGTCGAGGGCCCAGCGTACTTTCTAAAGTACAGTATCATAACTTCTGCAAAAATTCATGAAACTCTGTGAAAGTTTGCACGTGTTGTTATCTATTGCATTTCATTAAGTGAACGAAATCTCAACAAAATCCAGCCAGTACTTCTTTTGTGGGCCTTAATGGGTTGGAAGGTGATTTATGAAGAGTTATTCTTTTCCCTCTTGTGTCCATGTTTGCGCTCCATGTTTCTTTAACATGAATACCAACCAACTAGCTCAGCTCTTTGTCATTCTATGCAGATGGTTCTCTGCCAAATGACAACATGCTTTACGTTTGCATCTGATATAGTATTGCTTGTGGTGTGTCCGTCGGTGCTTGAATTTTTTTTCTTGCTTGTGTGGACATGCGCAACGCAGCTACTTATACTCCATCTCACAAGTACCTTGCAGCACTGTGGAAGCTGCAGAGCTTGTTAGCCGATAGGAAAGGCGAAAGTCTCTCAGGGTGTGTTCATCCGCGTCGCATCGTCTGCTCGTTGTCTCTTAGGCATCGGGTCGCCTACCTTGTCGATACTCGCTCCCTGCAGTTAATGTAACACGCAAAAAGCTCTTCGGGAACGCCACCTCATCGTTTCTTTCTTGTTCAGACACCCACTTATACAGGGCGCGTTCGCTGGCGTTTGTGAAGAACGCGGTTATTTAGGAGCGAAGCTCCTTAGACCGTCACCCCGCCGTCGCCATTGAAGCTCCCTGGCACGGTGCCAGCTGTGGCGTCTCCCCCTCACGCGGGAGGATAAATGAGCTTTATGGGCGTTGAAACGCGGATGGTGTCTGCACGAAGCGCAAAGCGCCAGAATACGAACACATGCGAAACGCAGGCAGATAAGTCCCCCTCTCCCCCTTTCACTGACTCCGCTCTCTCCCCTCAAACCAGCTAACACGCGAAACCATCAATTTACCCTGTCATCCGCCCAGTGGTTGGTTCGTTACCTGGAGAATGAAACGCCGCGCGCCGAATGCCGCGTGCGTCCCATTTCTAAGGAGCTTCGCTAATCGGTTGTATTCGTACACGGAACAACTGCTAATTTTTATATAGAAGCATTCATATTGGCGCGTTCACCGGATTCTTTTTTGATAGCACCAAACGCATTTAGCGCTACAAACCTACCTTCTTTCGGAAAATACTGGATGTTTTATCTACTACGCTCCACAGATTGAGTCGACGCACTTTCAGCAGCCATCACTTACCGTTGTTGAGTGGAACAGCAAAGTATTGACACAGAAAACAGTATAGACATTCAGGGTGTTTCGCATCGTCAACGCATCACCGGCGCTAAAGTTGTGGTGCCATCTGTTCTGTGGACTTCAAACCACTTTTACGGCTCTGCACCACCTTGGTAGTCCTTTCAGGATCAAAACAAACGAGCGATCTAATTAATAGCGAAAAAAAATACCTGATGCTTTGCCGTCAGCCTCAGATGAGACTAAGCGATGACAGAATATACAACTTATTTCGTGCTGTACAGGCAGAGAACCAGTGAGAAGCACGAATTCGGATGGAAGCGGATGGATTGGGCTCTATGGGGTCTGCCATGTTGCTGTGCGTCATCGCGGTTAGGGTGGTTATTACGACTGTCCGTTTGTAATATTTTAGAAAATGCGAAGTGCATTCGGGAAGGGCCTAACGTAACACGTATCTCTGTAACGCGTCATACACGAAGCATAGTTAAAATCCTCGTACCTTGTTGATAATGAAACAGTTACGCCCGGAACTATATTATGTGTTGCGCAAGGATACTGCCTGTGTACTTCTCGTAGCTTTGGCAGTGCTGCAAGGTAATTGTGAGATGGAGTATAGAGCATCGGATCGTGCAATGACATCGTGCATAGTACATCGTCCATCTTCGTGTTTTCTTCTCGACGTGAAGGTACCTTTGCGAGGTGGTCTTCAAACAGCAAGACGGTTGCGCATGTCAGTACGATCAAGCTGTGCAAGCAATGACTCATCTCCTACAATAACAGAAGCTCAGGAAAAAAAGTGCGTCGCTTGCACTAGTGGCTCAAGGCTAGAACCAACAGCGGAGCGACTATTCGACCCAGCTCAGTTTTCCTAGTAATGCCAACCTTTTGCTAGAGATACTAACTTGTTGCTAGTAGTAATAAGTATGGCTAGACTTGGCTATTCGCAACCCCATAAAATGTTCCGTGTGCTGGCAACGCTGGTCGAAAAAAGAAAGATGGCTACGCTTAACAGGGTCAGCGCGGCACTTTCGCTTGGCGCTGTGAAGTTTCTTGATTGTGGCGTCGGATTGCGTTGCTTCGTCGAAGACGAAAGGGTGCTGGCCGCCGACCACCTCATTCTCATCGGCATAAATGATTTTAGTGGCGAAATAACGGGAATATTTATGCTGTGTGTGCAAACATCGAGCCTCTACGGCGAACTGAATCAGATTTACTTCAAGTTGAAGAACCATTCCAGCGAGCCCGAGGTTGAAGAAGGCAACTGCTCACGTGTAGCGGGCCTCTCCGAAAAGTACAAGCACTCGTGCGCTGCGTTGCTGCGCTGCTACACCTTCGCAGTTGTCGAGGTAACCCTGAGCTGCGACTCGTGTTGCCTATTGCATGTATCCCATTGAGTTCCGTTGACCTGTGAAAAGCTGAATACGCATGTTGTTCACTTGATTGCAGAACGGAGCTATGCCTGGGTCAGTGTATCTTGAGATAAGGCCAATCGTAGTTTCGCTTGTTATAGGACTGCTCTTTTCTTTTCCTTCGCCGATCCATGTTACTAGGTTTTTAATAAATAAGGTCGTGTCCTTCCGAACCGTCGCTTAGTCGTGTTGGCAGGATTTGGTATTTGAAGGAGATATACGCACGCACACTACGCACGCACGAACTTCAGTACAGGGTCGTTGAGCCCCATCCCGCCCCCCCAAAATTGTCAGCCGTACGGCGTTGGTGAAGTATTATTAAACTTAAGAAACTCATAACTCATAAAAGTAAATTGATTTTTAATTAACCACGTTAGGTTTCCAGAAATTAGCGATCGTTCATTCAGTGGAATGGTGAATAATGCATCACTCTGAAACAAGCCTGTTCCAACATAAGTTGCCCTGCACTTTGTCGGAAAGGAACCAAGCGATGCGCCCGCAAGTCGAACGCTCCAAAAGCTGGAACAATCGCTTTTTGCAGTTCCTCTTAAATTTCTTGCAAGCTCATGAACGTAAACTGTCAGCGCGCCGCGTTTAATGAAAACACAGCACCGTCTGTAGACACCGGAGAGCAAACACAGACACGAACACCGTACGTTTGTCCATAAGAAATATATTTCAGATTTCACTACTACATTACTACGCGGAAGAAACGTACGTCAGGGATAGGGGCGTAGCGAGAAATTTTTTTCGGTGAGGTACACCCATCATTTATGCATGTTCGCGCGTGCGTTTGGGTGCGTGTACATACATACACACATGCAAAATCAAGAATTTTCGGGGGGAAGGATTACAGCAGCCTAATTTCCGAATGGGTAGCACTACGACTTGCACAGAAAACAAGCATAGGCGAAAAATACGCTCACACACATAACGGACCAAATTTCCTAAAGCGCTTCGTTATATAAACGAAACTATACTGCGCTCTTTGAGAAGCCAGAATATTGACAAGAATGCATACGCGCTAAATAATGTTGTACTCACCGGGCAGAATGAAGTCATCGCGAGCGAAGTGATTAGAACAAACCACCAGTGTGCGTCACCTTCCTTCCAATGCATAAGTTTCTGACCGGCGCCGTTTTCCGTCGCGCGCCGTCTGCATCTTTCGGGAAGTGATAGAACGATGCGTTGCCACCTTTCCACCGCGATGCCACGCATTGCAGCACACAGCAATTGGTCTTTGGATATCACTTTCTTCTTTTTTGTGTTCGCGCGTGCGGCATGGCGAAAATAAAGGAACTATGCGGCCGCTTCTCAACGCGTTTCAGTCCCCCATCCCCTTCCCCACGCAGAGTAGCAAGTCAGCGATTTGCATATACCGGCTAAATTCTCTGGTTTTCAATAAAGAGTTCTCTCTCTCGCAACGTGATAATATCCTCCTGAGACCCGGCAATGGAACATTTGTCCAATATATTGGACATTGTAACACACCGCACCACGGCTTTCAAAGCGCTTGCCTCCTCCGATAAAGCGTTTTCTCGGCTGCTTGTGGGACCCGTGCTGCCACCCAGTGAATATGGTCAAAGTCGGTGTGTTTCCCGCCTCTCAGGAGCACTCGAAATGGCGGGGTTGAGCGCGAACGGCTTTTACGGCTGCCGCCTAGGAAGTAAGTGGATTTAGATTCATTTTTGGGTGTCTTAAAGCGTATTTAAGCATTGATTTGTGTTCGTAAGAGGTTGAAGCACACAAAGAAATTCATATTTGAGCAAAAAATGCGGTAGTTTCTTTGCATGCGTTGCATATTTGACAATGTCCAATATAATGGACATTGGGTCTCAATGACTACAAAAACACGGCAGTATGCTCGTGCGCTCTCTTGGCGCTCTACAGAGAGAAAAACGTTTTTCGCTGCAGTACTCTCTTTTTTACGTTTAAACTTTACGTATTTTACTTTGTAGGTAGTAGGCCCCGTGTGAGTGATGCCACGGCTGAGAAAATTTTGGAGAATCTTGGTTTGGAAGCAGCAAATAAAATTAATTTGTGTCGCGATATGTCTTTTTTCGGTCACTGGCCTCAACTACGCCACACTCTCTATTCCCCAAAAAAGTCCCCCTAGAGTCCCAATGTCCAATATAATGGACAACGTGCTGCGGCCAAGTAACATCATATATTGAAAAACTACGTGTCCCTTTTCACCTACGCACTCAGAAAAAG
Source organism: Rhipicephalus appendiculatus (assembly GCA_030522465.1). Lineage (NCBI taxonomy): Eukaryota > Metazoa > Arthropoda > Arachnida > Ixodida > Ixodidae > Rhipicephalus > Rhipicephalus appendiculatus. The sequence goes on along the minus strand of JALIZH010006284.1, from coordinate 8,387 downwards.
CAGTTCTGAAAGTTTAACAAAAATCCGTGACCCTAAATTCACTCTGGGTCTCAGGAGGATATACAACCTTTCAAGGTTGACTCTATTAGTGCCGTTTCCACGCGCTGCCGCTAGATGACGAGCGGTCAGTTGGAATCGCGAACTCTCCGGCTTCGGTCGGTTCCCCACACTAAGCACATGTCGCGTGTTATTGGCGTGAACACGTCACGTATCTAGCTTTTACGTGGTTTGGCGGGGACATATGACTTGAATAGTTACGTGATGTTACTTATTTTGGTCACGTGACCAGCTATTACGTGATGTTACGTCATTACAGTCACGTGACTAGTTGTTACCTGTTGTTGCGCGATTCATGTGGTTTTAGTCACGCGACTAGCTGTTACGTCGTTTCTAGTGGGACTATGTCACGTGACTAGCCGTTGTATACGTGCGCTTACACAGTTTTTGTCATGTGATATGTTGCTGCGTAGTTTACGACAGGAACATGTCACGTGACTAGCTCTTGCGTGATGTTACGTTATGTCGGTCACGTTGCTAGTTACGTGATTAACGATCACGTGAATAGATGTTAGGTGATTTTAGTCACGTGACTAGCTATTACATGGTTCTGGCGGAAACAGGTCACGTGACTCGCTGTTATATGGTTTTTGCAAGAACACGCCACGTGATGAGCTATTACGGGTTGTTGCGAGATTTTCGTCGCGTGACTAGTTGTTAAGTGGTTTATGGCGGGAACATGTGACGTCACCAGCTGTTACGCAATGTCGTATGATTTTAGTCACATGGCTAGTTGTCACATGATTGTTAAACACGTGACTTAAGTTGCGTGATGTTACGTGATTTTTAGCCGTGCGAGTGTCGTTACGTAATTTTAAGTCACGTGACTAAATGCGTGATTTTAGTCACGTGACTGCATGTTACGTGAGTTTCAGTCCCGTGACTAGTTCTTACGTCCTGCTAGGTGATTTTTAGTCACGTAACAAACACGCACATTAAAGTTATTTCATTCTAAGCCAGACGAATCGGTGCACGTGTAGTGGAATCGACGCATAAGTTGATGAGGACGAAGGAAGCGCGCACAGCTTCACGATGATGATAATTATTGTTCGCACTACCCGGCGCAACGAAAAGCTTAAAGAGCTCCGCTCTTAAAAACGTCATTTTGAAACCAGCGCCAGTAACTGTCACCTCTATTAGTCGAATCGTTTGTTTTCTTTACCTAACATTCCAATTAAACGGATCCTAACAATCACGACACGCGCAGTCGAGAAGCTGTGTCATCGCACGTAATTGTTGACATCGGAAATTAGATTCTACTTTTTTTGCATTTCAGACTGACCAACACTTCCCGACGTGCGAGGTCATGGAATCTCGGCAGAATATTCAGCATATGGAGGAAACCCATCCTTACGAGTTGTCCTCCATATACGCGCATACCTGTGGCACATACACGCCCGTCGTATACGGGCGTGTGCCACATGTTCTGGCGGGAAGGGTTTGACGGCCTACGTGATAGGATTGTCACATTATTCATGTCAGGACCAGCGAGTCATATTCGTCAAATCATCTAACCCTCCGATACTAATATTGGTTTACCCGAAGTTAAGGGGGGCGATCACGAGAGCACCGAGACGTAGGCGCGGATAGATAGATAAATAGATAGATAGATAGATAGATAGATAGATAGATAGATAGATAGATAGATATAGATAGATAGATAGATAGATAGATAGATAGATAGATAGATAGGTAGTTAGGTAGGTAGGTAGGTAGATAGATAGATAGATGGATAGATAGATAGATAGATAGATAGATAGATAGATAGATAGATAGATAGATAGATAGATAGATAGATAGATAGATAGATAGATAGATAGATAGATAGATAGATAGATAGATAGATAGATAGATAGATAGACACGCTAAAGTGACCGCAGTACGCAAAGAAATAATTTGGAAGACAAGCATATTCGCAAGATCTACGCGTATCTAACGGCAACCGCGCAGGACCAGTCATCGTGCAGAAAAAGCGGCGGAGAACGGGAGGACGCGAATGGGGCGAGGAGGGAGAGTGTAGGTCGCGCGCGCGATGGCGAGTACAATGGGCAGCGGTACTTTCCCAAGATCAAGGGGCCTTAGACGTACCTTGCTTGGCTTTTTTTTTTTTTATCAACGAGACCACTACATTTTGGCGACATAAGAGATCATCTTTAAAACTAATGCAAGGTATTCAAACGTGCGTATTAGTGAAACATGACTTACTTATAATTGTGTTGGGCTACAAATAATTTTATATTCTCGCTACTGGGACAGATGTGAACGCTATGTCAACTTCGTGATATTGTTCCAACCGGTGGCGAAGGGCATCACAAATACGTGCCGTATACGCATCAGCGAACAAACATGGCAACGTATTAGTGCACATTAAACAACACAAAAACACAATGTTCATGGTTTTACTCTTTATTGAAAACTGCAGCCTGCATCGAGGCAAGGTATAACAAGCAAATACCGGTGCCCCTTGAAGAAACAGAAGAGAGAAACAGATAACGCTATTTCAATTCAAGTAAACTTGAAAAGGCGGTCACTCATCCCCAATAATCAGTGAAAGTGCCAACATTTACAGTAAGGACAAGCACAGGAGAACATTTTGTGATGCAGATGCATGCGTGGGGGTTCTCCACGCTTCAGCGATTACCATAATTAAACGTACGCCGTAAGCAGAAACACAGGCAAATGTCAGCTAAAGAAAACAATGCGTAAAGAGATTTACTATAATAAAGATATAACATGTCTCGAACAGAGAAAAACTCAAACCACATTTCAGAAATGCAGTTGAAGCCACTCAAATGTCCTCTATTACCATGCAAGTAGTAACAAAGGTGTCAACTGTCACATTTTCACATCATACAAGAGCTGCACCAGCAAGTTCTTTGTGAAAGAGAAAAATAAAGCAAAGGGAAAGTCTCTCTCGCTATGTACACTGCACTTTCCCTTGACATTTATCGCTCTGGTACTAATCAATGAAAATCTATAAGCTAAAAGAACGCAGGAAGCTATTGCTGTGGAAAGAGAATTGAAGCTGCGTCACTGCATAGGGTATAGAAACTGAATTAGCGAACATTATTATAGCTCCTTAAGCTCTACAGTTTTGGCAGACATGTATTCCCTTGATAAATACCAAATGCAACTTTATTACACTTATCCATAATTAGCGAAAGAGAAATAAATTATCAAGAGTCATGAGGGCACGGAACAGTGCCTTGCCACGGGTCAAGCTAAGTTTATGCGGAACATCAATTATGTGCAGCTATATTCACACACACAAAACCACCACATCGGTTCTCCTTATGAACACTGATAGATGCATTTTCCTATCTTCCTTCACAACAATATCATCGAGTTAATCTAGGCAACACCGAAACATCAAAAGAAATTTATCACGTAGAGTGAAGATGTATGCGCCTATATGACATATTTCTACAGACACAACCAAGACTGTAGCATAAAAGTACGCACTTGCTGATGTACTAGGCACTGTAGAACAAAGGTCGAAATAGCAAAAAAAGCTAAGCATTCCGTTGTGCAAAGAGGTCAGTGAAGTTTACATTTTAAGAGAGGACATTAAAAGTGCGGGAAGAGCTGCCTGAAGACATTGCCCTCGCACGTCCTTTTACATACTATGTATCCCACATGACACGTCTAGCACCACCTACAACACAACATGCAATTCCTATTGCATTGTGATTGCTACTGCACGGTCGATGAAGCACTCCGCACAAAATATACCGCGTGTCATAAGAGTATGGATGTCAAATCACATGGAAGACACAACCTTATTTCCGAAAGAATAGATCGGCACAGTGATTGGCTTTTGTTATTGACTGTGAAATCTCAAGTAACGATGCACGTGTACAGACTTGCACGTAAATGCTTCTAGCATTCACGCATTCAACACGTACGATCGGTTTGGTTTATACAAACTTAAGCATTTCATACATGCAGTGTGAAAACATTCTTTAGTGCAGTGAAGCATCGTGGCATCGCTGCTCGACTGAAATGCGGTTAGCGCCGAGGCTACAAAATTGGAGCACTACATCAGAATTTTACTAAAATCTCCTAAGCAGCGTCTGTATGTAAACCTTGCATTTTAAATGCATATGCCTAAATTCAGTGTCTAACTTACGAATATTGGAGCTCTCAGTGACATTCAAGAATTCACAAGTAAGGAAAGCAAATCTAGATCCGCATTAGCATGCTTCAGATAAAAGTTATTCGCCAATCGTATGCTACAAGCAAGAAATTTAATTCGCTGCAATTATATACAGGAAAGAATCATGAAATACGAGATATGCACAGTGTTGTTGACGGGCACAATAATTTACTTTTTCGACATCTCTAAATTTTTGACATCTCAAAACAAGTTCGAATCCACCTCTTCAATACAAGTAAATTTGTCTAGAGCTAGCAATATCCAAAAAAATCTACATTCGAAGAGACTAATCCTAAACGCTTCCATTCAAATCGGCATGTTAATTATCGAATACGCTATATGTTGGGCTGTACACATTTCAGAAGCCCACTTCACGCAATAATGATCATTAATGCAGGAAGTAATCTCTGAAACATCTACGTTTAAAGCTTTTGGAGGAAATGTGCTGATTGATGATAAATGACAAAGTTGGAAGAGAGCGCCGGTTATCCTGCACCCATTAGTTCGTCTTCATACTGTTTCCTGAAGCAGTCACCGACAGGGAAGAAGTCCCAGCAGCGTTTCTGATACAGCTCCCACACGTACGTTTCCTGTGGAGAGATGAAAGATACACATTGCAATGATTTAGCATCTCGCAGGCCATAATGCTGTCCTGCTAGAGCATATGACTGAGGTTTTCATTACAACATATGATAGATTCATTGTAATGAGGTGAAATGTGGACTTTGGATAGAAGCCACAGATAGTGACCGTGAAGAGCAGCGTTAGCTTCCTGTATACTGTGTGTATACCTCGTGTACATAAAAAGGCGCAGTAAACAAGATATGAGAACGTTCAGAAATGCTCCGCACAAGTTTGCCATAAAATAATGTATCGGAACACAAAATACATATCTATCTGTAGTTGGCTGCTTTAAAAGAAAGTGCGTTGCATTGTAAAACCAGTCATCAATTTACACTATAATTTACAGTAAGCATGATAGCACCGGAAGTGCCCAAGCAGAAGAAAAAGACTGCGTTTTCTAGCCTCGAGCTACAATTAATATTTCATGTCAAATAGAATTTCGGACGTAAACACACACACACACACACATACATACATACATATACACACACATACACACATACATATATATATATATATATATATATATATAACATTCGTAATCAGATATTTTTCTTCGTGATAGGTGAGTGAGCATTCAGGCTGGAAAGATACTTAAGCAGCCAAAACCGATATAGGTCTATGGAGATTGTAATCCAATCCTTTGTAGCTTGAAACTCGTGAGACAATTCGTATGGATTTCTGAGAAAGGAAACCCTTAGCTCAATCCAGGAACAAGACATCTCCCTCATCAACTATGGAACATTCCTTCCGAGAAATCTATGTAGATTCCTTATCCAACTTAATGCTACAAATGAATGATGCTTTTTTTTCATGAGCATATCCAACACTTCTGGTGACTTAATTGCCCTACCACTGTAGTATGTGTTCGAAGTGTCCCTTAAACAACGGTTGAGTAATATATACAATGCACGTATAGGACTTAGAAGATTAATTGTATGCAGGAACAGCCTAATATAGCGGACATGTGGCAGTTGAGAAACAAAAAAATATTGCGTTAGAAATCAGGAAGCACTTACCTGGCCCGTGTACTCTGTGTCTGGCTTGTTGATGAGATGCATCAAGAAGAACCTATATATAAAATGATATCAAAGCATCAGTTATGCTTTGAAGCAGCAAGACAGAATTCAAAATGAAATGTAATTGATCGCTAAAATGACCAAACGAACGGGCTTAATTAAACAGTGTTTCTGTTAATGCCTGCCATATTTCTATAAAAATAGCGAAGGTTTCCAAGATCACATACCATCAATCTTAACCTTTTTTGCCACCTTTCACTATTGGTAGTTACCATAGCATAGCCAAAAGTACAGGAAAGTGAACACTTGACAAAATTTCGAGCAAAGCATTCTCGAAATCTTGGTCTCAATTACAAAGTTCTCGAAATATGTTTCGACTGGTATGCCGCAGTCAAAAGTGGTTCATTACAAATAATTAATTTGAAAACCATTGAAGCTGTATCTATACACTAGGATTGAAGAGGAGGACTAGCAGTAGCTTATAAAATGTTAATTATGAGGTAGCATAAAAAATTGTTTCACTGTTATTCTGTTGCGACACGGCGTCCTCATGTAAGACGCGAATCACTTTTGCCATTTGAGCGCAGCATTTTCAAGGAGGAGATTACAAAACTGAGCTAATTGTAAATCATGCATTCTTGTTGCTTAAAATCCGATTATGTGACTTTATGTTGATATGTTTTCCTGGACATGACCACTTTCATGAAGTCAATGCGTGTTTAACGAGACCTTGGACGTGGAGCGCTTCGGCAGCAACTTAAAAAAAAGTATATTTTTTACCTTTTTTTGGAACGCTCACTTCCAGCAGTTAACTATGGCGTCTAATTTCAGTGGGACATATTCTTTACAAAGAAATATCGCTCGACCATCTATAAAAACACTAATTTATTCTCACACTTCGACAAGCTTCAACTTTATTCTCTACAACGTTGGTATGAAGTTATGTAAATTTCAAGGCATTTGCAGACAATCATAATGCGTCATGCAAAAGGATAATCCATGTGTAAAGCTCACAAAATATTGGAAATATAGGAATTCGGGATATTGTTTTGGAGCAACAGCCCTGCTCCTCCGGTACAAACCCGTAAAATGCCTGCCTGCATGAGCTTGATTTTAAATTTAAATCACAACAAACCGATGGTGTATTCCTGTCCCCACAGCAAGCAAAACTGAGGTTTTGCTCGACGAACTTGGGTCAACCCATTCGACCATGACAAAATCTTAGTGAGTTACAGGCGCCGAAACTTTACTCAATGAATACTGGAAAAGCTTCCTCTAAAGAGCATTTAAAAACTACTGAAGTGTCCAGCAAAAAAGGAGAAATTGAACAGGCATCGATTGAGATATGCTCAGAAGTGCTTACATGTAGTTGGCCAAGTTGTGCTCTTTTTGAACGTGCGTGTCGAAGCCGTGGGGCACCCGATCAAAATAGTCCTTGCCGATGCCACAGATGAAGCAGTTTGACTAAGGATGAAAAAAGAGAAGCCACCAATCGCACCAAGGTAAAATACCACAGAGCAGTAGTTACTCATGTGCATTTTACTTACTTTATGTCTGCTGAGTTTTTATAATATTCATGAAGTAAAGCCTAAGGTTGAGTTTCTTGTTTCTTTCGTTTTCGTTAATAAAATCAGCTAAACAGCACTAGAATAATTAAGTAGCATAAAATACAATACAAGTGGAAACTTGGAAGACAAATTTGCACTGAGCATGCACTACGGCCCCATAAGTTGTGCGCGAAATGTTTAAAAAGCAGCGGCATAACGTCCAGGCTATGCTATCTGCACGTGAGATGAAATATTATTCTCGTTAGTAGCACGTATGTAATGCATTCCGGTAAATTGCGTGCCTTTGCCAAAAGGGGTCATAGAAAAGCGATAAAATATAACGTTACTCAGTGCGCTTGTCGAGTTTTTGCTGCTAACCACATACATGGCACATTACTACACAACATGTCATCGAAATATTTCATTAGGCTGTATGATATTTGGTGACACTAAATGTTAATTAAGCCGCCACAGAGCTGCCTGAACGTGGTATACGTTGCTTCCATCCAGCTAGGTTTTTGTTAAATTACAATACATAGAAATTTTCACAATCACAAACGACACTTTTTTACGTACTGATCAAATGTAAATGTATGCCAGTATGCTACAGCGAGTGTGCCTTTATGAGAGTATACTTCATCCTTTGCTTTAAACTCTTTAAAAGGGAGTAACATCGGAGTACTACTACACTCTAAGAAATATTCGAGTAAAAAGGGTGTTTTTTGCTACACAACAATAATCCTCATCTGGCTTGCTCACGTTTCGTCTCTTGAAAACCCGGCTCTCGGCACATTCCTATCAATAATGCTATGTCATGCTGATAACGCGCGTGGCGTTCGTGACCGGGAAGTGCCGGGACGGCGGTGATAACGCCAGGAAGGTACGCGGGGCAGATGACGATTATTGTTGTGTAGCAAAAAGACACCCTTTTTACTCGATTATTTCTTGAGGTACAACCTGCCCAAAGTGTCATTAGGTATGGCA